>PVHY01033573.1:0-11035 GCA_004024945.1 Uropsilus gracilis
TGGGTCGAATGGTAAGTCCACATTCAATTGTTTGAGGGTCCTCCACACAGTCTTCCATAGTGGCTGGATGTGGATTCTTGATAAGCTAAAATCAAACCTTGCTTGCCAAATCTCAGGATGCTACACTGAGGAGAGGACCACTTAAAGAAATGCCCTGCCCAGCTAGTAGAAGAAGGAAACCTTGAAAGGAATATTAAGGAAAAGAGGAGTTTTGCATGTCAGAGCTCACAGTTTCAAGCCAAAAGAGGAATATCCTGAGAATGAAGTCCCTGTCAAGGCCTTCAGTCTGATCTTGTCTGGAGTCCAGTTTCTTTGCCTTGCCCCAGGGGCAGCCTGCTGAACACAGTTCATCACATGCCTCTAGATCCAGACTCTGCTCTTAATGTTTCCTTGGCCTTGTGTGCCCTCATCCTTTTGGAATCTCCCAGGCTGTGAAAAATGCTTGTTCTTTCATCTCAGCTTGTCTGTCTCATGCAAAACCTCAGGAGCAGCTCTCAATACAGCTTTTCACAGCCAAAGACGATGTCCTGTGTGTCTGTCTCCAGGTTGAGCACTAGGCCAACAGCACCAGTGGCCCTAAAACGTGTCTTCTGAGGAGGAACTGATGGGTTTGCACTCCAGCATACAGAGTCATGTGTCATGATGATGGGCAGAACTGGGTCTTGCCCAGAACCAAGCCCGGGACCTCACACAGGGTTGCTCTGGCCACAGTTCCCCATGACACTTGGACATCACACCTGCATAGCAAGGATGGTGTTAAAACCATGTTTCCTAGGTTTATGGGGTACAAGTGAGTAAGGGATGTAAACTAAAAGCCAGGAATGGCAGTAGTTTGAGAAGTAAAAATCCAAGACAGCAAGATAAAGACAGACAAATGATGCCACGTGAAAATGAAGAAGTTTTGAATTGCAAAAGGTGCTGTAAGGGAAGTGAAAAGATAAGATGTAAAGTAGGAGCTGATAGATGGAACACCAATAGCTGACAGAACCCCAGTTTTAAAAACTCAATTGATATGGAAAATATACCCAATAAATAGGGACCAAGGCACAAATAGGCCCTTCACAGAAGAGGAGACATGTGATGAGTACAACGTAAAATGGAAATTGAGACCATAATGAGATACCAGTCAGTGCCCCTTCAGCTGAAAAAATGGAAGCAGCTTGGCATTTGTAAGTTCTGGAAGGCATACAGGACAATGGTGTTTTTGCTGCATTTGCTATGGAAATCTAAACTGCTATCTTCACACTGAAAAGCAATTAGTGATTCTTTTCTATACTTGTGTATGCACATGTATTAGCATCCAGTAAATCTCTTCTGAATGTAAACTTAGGAGAAAGCTGAATAGATCAGCTATATCCTGGGCATGTGGTGCCAAGAAGTGTGCAGAATATTTAGGCCAGTACTTTTCTTTAAAAATTTAAATGCCCACATGTTTATTATCAGGAGCCAGTTACACAGGGAACATTATACAACAACAAAAAGGAATGACCCTTACTAAGTAATTTGGACAACTAATAATGACATAATTGTGAATGAAAAGATCTAATGCATATATTATGATAACTTTTCTGAGTTAAACATTTTAAAAGCCCTAAATGATACATTGTTCTACATACACACAAATGCAACATAAGAATTAATACACAATTCACTGCATTGCAGAATATTGGCTGCATTTGGTCAGGAGTGGGAATGGGAAGATATGGGAAGCATGCTAGATAAATATTACTAGGCTCTTGGCTTACATGGTAGAGTCATGGGGTGGGTCCTTTATATTCTTAAGCAAGCATGAAAGACACAGAGGCAGGCTAGCCACTGCTTATTCATTTCCGCTCTGTACATCTTTCCTCAAGATACAGCTGCATGTGCCTGGGTATGTATGCGTGCATGAGTGCATGTGTGTATGAATGCAAGTGCTTATACATATATATGTGTGCATACAGACAAATGTGCCTGAGGGTAGATGAGCATGCACAAATGAACAAGCACCTGCAGGTATAAGTGTATGGATGCACATGAATTTTCATAAGCACACATGCATATGTACACATGTGCACAAGTATATTCTGCACAAGTGCACACATGTGTCATGGACACACATGCACAACTATAGTTGTAAATCCACATGCACGCACAGGGCCACACAGTGTGTACTACACATGCATATTTATCTGAGCACAATGCATGTATACATGTACACATGTGCTGTGTGCCATTTGCATACCAGGAGGGTCATTCCAGATGAGATAAAAGAAAACCTCTCTTGCTAACTGTCCCTAAAAAACTTAGGGACTGATTTACCAAAATGACCTTCTGAGACCGCACTGGTGTTGCTGGCTTTCTGAATCAGAAATAGCGACCACCTGCCTACACTCCCCCTTCCTCAATTACTTTTAGACTTTAGAATGTTATTGTCTCTCAGGTTTGTTTGTCTTCTTTAAAATTCAACAGACCCTAGCCCTGTGTCCCTATATATACCCTTTCCTTTTGTTAATAAAGTTGTCTCACGGTTCATACTTCCATCTAACCCCCAGCTGTGGCTGGGCAATCTCTCCTTGTCGATTCATTTCTCATACCGTGCATCTGGTGGCCAACACACATGTACACATGTTGGTGTATGTTCCTGGTGTTTGGGAGAAGGAGATAGAAAGGAAACCGGGGAGTGGAGCTGGATCCATCTGTAATTGACCACAGATGTAGGGGAATTATCATGCCAAACAAAGCCTGATCGGGGAAGTCCCTTTCCTTCTGTGCTTCTGTTTTCCTCTGAAAAGGGGAAAAGAGTCCTTGGCTCAGAGTGCCCAGGTCTCTGGACCTTTTCTTTATGTCCCTTCTTAGTCATTTTCTCTAACTTTTTCTCCCTCTGAATTTTGTCCTCACTGCCCTGGTGGTGAGTGGAGAGGAGCAGGTCTGCGGAACCCCGCTGCAGGTGGTCCACACTGGCGCCTGCATTTCCTGCTTGGACTGTCTGCCCGTGTTCACTAACCGCAAGGCCTAGTGCCCCACAAATATGGCTGTGGCCTCACTTCCCCCTGGCATCCTCAGGAATCACAGCCAGGAAGATTTGTTTCCAGTCATGAACCAAATATGAAGGTCAGATGATTTTGTGACTTTTTTTCCTTACCAAAGAAATATGGGCAGCTTAAGCAGGCCAAGCTTCCAATTAATCCTAAGAACAGCTGCCTGCGAGGTGGGTGAGGCTGAATATTAGTCACTTTCCTAGTCATTTGTCAAGGCCAACGAAGCCGGCAGCGAGCCTCCAATGACTGAAGTCACTGGAGCCAGAAAGTAGCACGGCTGCAGGGTCCTGGATTCCAGGGGGCAAGGCAGGCTTTGCCTAATTCATGTGGAAGAGGCTGAGTGATTAATCAGCTTGTGTGTGAGGTATGTGTGTGTGAGCCACACGCTTACACATGCACTGGCACACATGCATACACATGGGCACATGAACTGCGAGCCCTGTGTGCTCAGTACCCTGTGGTCATGCCCAGGAGCACTTGCAGTTGATCCCTATTTGTCCTTGATGTTTGCTGTGCTCCTCTGACTTCTCTCTGCCCAAGCAACCCCCTTTCCCAGTGTGGGCGCCATGGCACAGTGGACAGAGCCAAGCAGGAGGGACTTGCCTTACCCAAATGAGTTGGGCAGTGAAGTCAAATTTACTAGGTGACTTGGGATGTGGGGCAAGCAAGGGGAAGGTGGCATTGTAAGGGGCAGCTACCTGGGCTGGATCCCTGAGGAGGTACTTTGTGGATATTTCAGTCCGTGTCACTGGCTGCCTTCTTATTGAGGGTACTCCTGCTGTAAGAGTGCTGTGGGCACTTAAGACTTGTATGTCGGATGAATGGGTGAAGTGTGGATGAATGGCTAAAATGAGGGAAACTTGCAGACCTCCAAACCAGTGTAAATATATCTCTCTGTTGGGAAGTGGTGTTTCCAAGCAATGAAGAGCATGTTATACTCCCCACTGAGGAGTAAGAACTTCTTCCATTAAGTTTCCCCAGATTCCACTGGGCTCCTCTGAATGAATCCTCATGATCAAAGTGCTCTCCAGAAGAGAAGTCTTTCATCTTTGTGGGTGACAGGTTGGCTAGGGACAGACTGTGGGGGCAAAATATTTATGGAATCGTGGGAATGATGCAATTAGGTGGTGGCATATGAGGAAAGTTTATAACGGGAGGGATGTGGAGAGTGGACCTGGGTATGTCAGTAGGGCTGGGTAGAAAGTGCTCACATTGAAAAAGTCGGACAGCACCAGTGGAGTTATCGCAGATTCCCTCTCTGGAAGGTGACTTAGGAATTTGTATCCATTTCCCGGGGAGAAAAATGGAGAAGGTCCTGTTTCCTGGAAGGGACACATCAGGGTCATAGTGTGTGTGTCTAGTGACTTCAGGCCAGACACTGTCCCACATTCTCTGTCCCAGTCCCTGCTCCTGTTTCCTAGTTCTTACCCACCTCAAGCTTCATGTCTGAACTGAATTCACTTTGCTCTGTCAACCTGCTTCTGCTTTGCTCTCTGAGGTGTCACCAGTTCCCATTCATCTCAGCCACAACTGTTGGGTCCTCCAGGGAAACAGAATCAAGATGTGTCTGTCTTTCTGTCTATTCTCCTGACTGCCTGCCCCTCTCTCTCTCTCTCTCTCTCTCTCTCTCTCTCTCTCTCTATCTATCTAATCTATCATCTATCTAATCTATCTTCTATCTAATCTATCTATCCATCTATCATCTATCTAATCTATCTATTTGATAATCTGACTGGAATTATCACTTGAGAGTGAGTCAGGACCAGTGTCAAACATTGAGATACATAAGGGTGAAATGGGATCCCCTGACTCACCTTTCCCCTGCTCCATTTAGCAGTCCCCTCTACCCCACAAGCTTCCTCCTTTTCCCCAACACACTGGCTGGTGGAGAGACTTTCAAAAGACACAGAGCAGTGCTCTCTAGGTTTTGAAGGGACCAACATGAGTATGTATCTTGATCCTTCTCATCAGAAACAAAGGGTTGAAAATACTGTTCAGCTGCAGGAGTTTTGCAGCCTCACATTCTGAAAGACGGAGCAGAAGCTGCTAGAGGCTATTTTCAGAGAACTCCTAATAAGCACAGAACCAAAATACAGACATGGTTGTTAACACCATGGGAAATGCCAAATCTGCACTGGATCACGGCCAGCAGAGAAACTCAGTCCTCGAGAGCTTATCTCAGAAAAATCTGTATTAGGCAGAAGGTGCGAGAGGCAATTACACCCGAGCGTGTCTGCTCTGCACCGGTACCTTGATCAGGGTGCAGTCAGGGTGCAGTCAACACTTCTAAAATCTTTATTTTCCAGATCATCCACTCTGGCCTGACTTTGGTTCCTACCTCCACCTTCAACCTCCTCTTTTGTTCTTCCTGGTATGTCTCATTGAGTCCCAGCTCCCCTACCCCTAAGTGACAGACTCTTTATTCTGCATGTCTAACCTTGAATTTTTATCTGAACTTCAGACCTCTTCCTTTTAAGTCTCCCTACCCACCTCCCCCTGGCCCAGACATTGAACTCAACATGTTTTTCTCCATCTCTGTCACCCAGTAGTTGAGCACAAGTTCTCTGACTCCATGCTGAGAACAGTCTCCTCCTTAGACAATACCTTTGTTATTATGGTATGTCTCGCTAATTGAGATCAAATCACTCACTCATAATGATTTATTTAAGGGTAACAGAAGATCTGTCTATGATGTTGATTAGAACTTGGAGTCAGAAGATTTGGGGTCAACCTCAGGTCTGTCCCTTCTACCCGCCAGCCCCCCCCCCACGCTGGCAGTAGAGGTTATGGTTATGGAAGCTTCTGGGAACTATAGCTTTACAAAGGTCACTGGCACTCTGAGATTGGGAGGCACTCTCAGAACACCTTGGAAAGTTAGGCAACCTTGGTGAGAGCTGCTTGAATTCAGGTTGGGGTTCTTAGCTGAAGGCTGGCAGCAAGAAGAGAAAAGCAATTGCATCTGCAGTGGAATGTAGGTGTCACAGGGGCTCACCCACCAGATGACTGGGGGGAAGTTTGGAGAATTTGATGTCTCAACTAGGTTGGTACAAGGCTGACTGAGAACCACGACGTCCGGAAGAAGCAGACATCTCAGGAGACTGGACTTCTACAACCAGTGGAGCTAATCAGAGGAAGGCAGAAAAAGAAGGTCAGGTGGTCATTATTGGGGTGCTTATGCTTGAGCTGCTGGGGACCTTTGGACAGTGGGGAATTAGGGATCCAATATGGCTTCCAGCAGGGCTTAACAGGATTCCATAGGTTGTGGAGCCCTGGTTGGGGGTCCCTTCTAATTAGAGACCCTGTCATCTCATTCACTGCCTGCAGCTGTGGGATGGTTGTAAGCAATTTGGAGCCTGGGCTCCCAGGGCAGGTGACCCTGAGCCTGCAAAAGACTCAACCTGTCCAGGGGTTTGGAGCTCAGAGATAACTTTGTCTTTGCACTGCTTATGGCAGAAAAGGAGAAATAGGACACCTAGTGGCTAACCAGTGGGGATGGGCTGAGAGGCCCATAGAAAACTATGTCCCTCACACAAAGAGCCAAACAGTGTTTACTAGAAGTGAAGCTGGGTGGGGGAGGGGATGTAGTCACATGTGCGTGTTCCCAACCCCACTGCACCTGTTCTCTCCAAGGGACCTCTGAGGGGACAGAAATGTGGATCACTTGGGATACATTTTTATTGCTCAGTCACATAAACCCCCCTTCAGCACCTTTAGAAACATTTGCTTTCTGTCACTATTTGCTTGGATGGTATTTCTTTGCTCCATATCTGCAGACTCACATGGTTGAACCTAGAACTTTCATGACGGAAAACTTTTCTTATCTAACAGGTGCACACACTTAAGTTCCTGTGCATCCAGGAACAGAGCTGACAAAGTCACGAGACATGGCTGTAGGGGATATCTGAGATCAGAACCCATAGAAGGGCAAAAAAAAAAAAAAAAAGTTTGGGAAAAAGGAGGAGATCCCCAGTCTTCCAGCCCCACAAGTGGTTCATTGTTAAGATTTATTTTTTCCTTTGTTTTGCTATTCTGTTTGCTCCTCTGATATGTATTTATAATGTTAGCAAAAAGTAGGGTTTGGTCCTAATTAACATATAATGTGCTAAGGTTAGGCTGATCAAATGATACGGTAGAATAGATACATTCATTTTCTGTAAAAGTTTGCTTGTTTTTTCCTAAGGGAAATGACCATTTTCCTTCATAAAAGTGAACGTTATAGTTCTTTACTCATTCTGCCAGTCTATCATAATGTCCCACTTCTTACTTCTTGTGGTGTTGGTCCCCTGGAAGGGAAGGAATGGCCTAATTTTATCAATTGAGAAGCAGGGACCCAGACTACATGTAACACGTATCTTCCGGATCACAAGAGTTGGACCAGAACTCTGCCCACTCCCTTGATTTATGCCAGATTTCAGTTGGAAAACATATTCATTTCCTGGTCTTCCCTGGGCATAATTACATTCATAGTAAGAAATTAAAAAATCTAATAAGAAACCATTCATCACATCAGCTACATCAGAGAGAAACAGCAGTTTTATATTAACAATATTCACATTTTATGACATGTTGAGGGTTTTCAAATTTTTAAGCTTTATACCTGTGAAGGTGGATATGATTCAGCTTTAAGACAGAGGGACACAGAAGTGTCACATAGGTGACTTGGCCATGAGTTGCCCACTGGGAAGAGAGTAGGGCAGCCCAGACCCTGTATGGCCTGGATCACTAGTCACTCCAGTGCTGGTGACAAGCTTCTCCGAATTCTTACTCTCAGACCTGATGCTTTCCTTGTGTGATGAGCATTTTGTCTACATGCTTGCTCTGTCTGATCCTCGCATTAAAAAAAATTTTTTTTTAGTATCAATTCCTGATCTTCCTTCTGATTCAGTTTCCTTTCTTACTATTTATATCTCTTCACCCCTTTTTTATTATAAAATATTTCAAAAGTACAGAATGTTAAAAGACTAGTATAGAAGCTGGCAGATTATAGCTTGCTGCCTGTTTTTAAAAATAAGTATATATGAAAAGCTTTATTGAGATACAATTTATGTACTCTAAAATTCATCATTATATGGTAACCAATTCAGTGGGTTTCAGTACATTCATAAAGTCATGTTGCTATGCAACCTAACAAATTTTAGAACAATCTTATAACTATCAAAGTAGCTCTTCCCCAAGGCTCTATACCCCTCCCAAACACTAGCCCATTTTCTGTCTCCACAAAGTTGCCTATTTGGGTGTTTCAAGTAGACTTCTTTTTAAGAAGTGTTATATATTCAAGTCTCATCCATGTTGTAATATGAATCAGTGTTTCATTCCTTTTAACTGCTGTGTAATATTACATTTATGAGTTTTTTACATTTCTTTTCCCATTCATCAATGAATGGATATTTGATCCTTCCCAACTCTTAGCTATTATCAGTAATGCTCAAATTTCTTTTGAACAAGAGTTTTGACTTGTTTTGGATTTATATCTAGAAGTGAAATTTCTGGGTCATTTGGTATCTGTCTACTATATTGTGCAACTGCCAAACTAATTTTCAAAGTGGCCATATTATTTAACAGTTCTATCAATCATGAATGAAAGCTCTAATATCTCCACATTTTTGCCAAAGCTTATTATTATTTTATTTTGCTTTTCTGTCCTTTTGTGGACTGGAACTTTTGAATTATAGCCATTGCAGTAAAGTAGTAAGTACTGGATACAAGTCCCTCATCAATATTTGATTAGAAAATAATCTTTCCCATTCTGTGGATTGTAACACTCACTTTTATGATATTCTTTGAACACAAACATTTTTAATTTTTATGAATTCCAATTTCTTTTGTTGCTGTTGCCTATGCTTTTGGAGACATCTTAAAAACATTGTCTAACCCAAGGGCACAAAGATTTATTCATATTTTCTTCCAGGAGTTCTTTTGTTTTAGCTATTATATTTGGTTCTATGACCCAGTCTGAGGTTTTTTTTTTTTTTTTTTTTTAGTGGTATGAGATAGAGGGTCCAAATTCACTTTCCACATGTTGCTGACCATACCCAGTTGACCATGTACCATTTATTGAAGATAGTATTCTCCTCTTAAATTGCTTTGGCATAGTTGTTAAAACTCAGTTGTCTAGATGATAATCACTCATTTTAATAAATGACCTTAACATTCTCACTCACTGTTCTTATACTTTGTTCTATTCAGGGAACACCACTGACTCACTGTTGCATCAACAAGGTGAAGATAGTCTAGCATGAGCTTATTTTTAAACTTGGAGAAGAGAAAACCTTTCTGAGTAGGTCAGAAAATCCAAAAACTCTAAGAGAAAAGACAGATATATGACAGGTATTGAAAATCACCAATTTATGTTTGGCACATAAGAATTAAAACAAACAAATTTGGGAAACATATCTGCCATACATATGACAAACAAAAAGTTAATTTCCTTAATCTTTAAAAAAGCTCAGGGCTGGGCATAATGGCACATGCCTGTTAAGTGGCAGCCTAGGAAGCCATGGCCGGGGCCAGGGATCATGGTTCGATTCCTGCCGGGGGCATGTAGTGAGACCTAGTCCCCAAAAAATAGCTGGGCATGGTGGTGAGCACCTGTAATCCCAGCTACCTGGGAAGCTGAGGCTGGGGATCACTTGAGTCTGTGGTACCCTGGGCAAAGTGAGCCTGTAGTTCCACAGTCAAAAATACTGAGACCTAGCCTCAAAAAAAAAAGTTCATATATATCAATAAGACAAAATAATGGAAATATCAATAAAGAATATGAACAAGTAACATCAAGAATTGAAAAATGCACACCAAAAATATTAAATACCTGCGAATAAACCTAATAAAACACGTGAAAGAAATATACAAAGAAAATTTTAGAATGCTGCTTGAAGAGATAGAAGAAGTCATAAGAAAAGAGATAGAACAACAAAAATTACTGAAATTCATATAGAATAACAAAAGACCTGGAATATCAAAAAGCTTCCTGACCAGAAAAAAAGAGAATGGAAGTATTACAATTCCAAACTCCAAACTATACTATAAAACTATTATAATTAAAACAGCTTGGTCATTTGCAGCATCATGGATGGAACTAGAAAGACTCATATTAGCAGAAATAAGTCAAAAAGAAAAAGAGTAATACAGGAGTTGTCACACTTATATGATGGCTATAGGGAAAAACAAACAAACAAATAAGAAAAAATAAAAAGTAACCAATGGGACTGAACAATGGAGCAAGAGAGGAGGAGGGGAAAGGAGGTGGGGGAGGTGAAGAGCACAAAAGATCAGGATGGATAACAGGTGTTAGTGAAGCCCCGGGGTACACAATAATGCAATATAGTAATATAAATATAAATATGCATATATATACAAATTAAACAATTTAAATTAAAAAAAAAAGAACAACCATCACAGAGATAGTTGACATTCTTTGTGGATATCTCTTCTATCTTATTCCCCATTATACATTCCCGGAAATAATAATTAGTAACCTGGATCTGATATTTGCCATGCCAGTGGCATTTGAAACTTTTAAATCATACATCAGTAAATATATTATTTTGCATGATTATAATTTTGTAATTATGGTATTGTAATATGTATACCTATCTATGTAACTTGTTTTCTTCCCACAAAATTTTTTAAAATTATTAAAAAATAAATAAAAAAATAAAACAGCTTGGTACTGGTACAAAAACAGACAACCTCAGACCAATGGAACAGGATTGAGTGCCTGGAAATAAAACCACACATATATAGTCAACTCATCTTTGACAAAGTTTTTCAACTAATCTTTGAAAAACTTACATTGGAACAAAGATAGCCTCCTCCATAAATGGTGCTGGGAAAATTGGACTAAGACATGCAAAAAAATGGACCAAGACAACTCCCTCATACCATATACAAATTTCAACTCAAAATGGATAAAAGACCTGGAACCATAACATACATAAAGGAAAACTTGGGCAAAGTCCTCCATGAATTACAATTCAGAAATCCCTTTCTGGAAACATCTACAGATGGCAAAAAAA
>PVHY01033574.1:0-11043 GCA_004024945.1 Uropsilus gracilis
CCTGGCGGCAGAGGGATACCAGTAAGTTCTGCAGATACCAACGGAGGGATACCAGTATGTTCTGCAGTACCAACGGAGGGATACCAGTATGTTCTGCAGCTTTCAACGAGGGACATTAAAGTGCTGGTCAGATAAAGATTATAATGGTTCCAGGATTACAGATAAAAATATATACTTTCAAGTGAGGCTAAGCATTCTAAAATTATATCCTGTGCTCTAGAAGTTCACAGAAAACTAATGTAGCCTCAGGGAGTCAGTCTTCTCTGAAGACAAAGTTTAATCTGAGACTCACAGTAAAAAAGGAGAGTAGAGTGGATCCATATCTTTTTTAAATAGAGAACTGGGTAAAGCTGGCCCCAGGCTCTTATCTGTACTTGGGGTTGGCTTGACCTGCAGTGTGAATTTCCTGCTTTTACATCCTGGTGAGAGCCTCGCCTGGGATGAGTGGAATGGTCCTGGTTTTAAAACCGAAAAGTCCTATGTTCACAGAACCCCTCAGGCCCTAAGAAACCAGGACAATTGTCACTCTAACCCTTATATTACTCAGGTATTTGATTTACTATAAACTTTGGTTTACTAAATGAAAACTTATACTTTGAAATTTAAGGCTGGAAAATATCAAACCTCATCAAGAACTTAGCCTTACTGGAATTCCCATACAGAACACAGAAAGTGAAAACTGGCTCAATTATTTCAGAAAACCGTTTGGCATTATCTACTAAAGTAAACGTATTCCTGCCCCATGAACCAACAAGTCTACTCCTAAGTACTTTACCCACGAGGAATGAAAGATCAAGTACAACGAAAGTTTTTACATTAAAGTTTGGAAGTAAACATTCATAGCTGCTTTATTCATAAAACACCAAACTGGAGACCACTCATGTTTGAACACTGCTGCACCAGGAAAAAAAGAAGAAAAAGCCCTAGTAGATCCAATCGGTAACAGATGGATCGCGCAGGCATGGTGCTGAATAAAAAAGTCAGGGGAAAAAGGGTAAATTCTGTAGGTAGCCAAATTAAAGACCAAGCAAAACTAATAGTTGGTAATAGGCAAGAGAACCGATAACCTGGAGAAGAAGGTAGT
This sequence comes from Uropsilus gracilis, assembly GCA_004024945.1. Lineage (NCBI taxonomy): Eukaryota > Metazoa > Chordata > Mammalia > Eulipotyphla > Talpidae > Uropsilus > Uropsilus gracilis. The sequence goes on from PVHY01033574.1 coordinate 1,085, forward strand.
AAAGACCAGGAATGGACACAAGAGAGCATTTCTATGTCTTGATCTCAATGGCAGTAAGAGTTAACTACCTGTGGTAATTTAGTGATCTGCACATTCTACCCACTCTACTTTATCTTATAGTCCCACTATAAAAAACTTTTTAAAGGCTGGGTGTGGTGACACACACCTGTAATCCCTAGCACTAGGAGACAAGAGGCCTGAGATTGCTTAAGTTTGCAGGTTCAAGACTACCCCAGGCTTGAAAAACTACCTGGTCTTGAAAAAGCAGCCGGGCGCAGTGGCGGGTGCCTGTAATCCTAGATACCTGGGAGGCTGAGGCTGGGGATCACTTGAATTCGTGGGGCCCAGACTACCTGGGGCAACATAGTGAGACCTAGTCTCAAAAAAAAGAAAAAAAAAAAAACAAAACTTTGTAAAGAACTACGATTTCTGCCTCCAGAGAAATGAAGTATAAGAGAGACCCGCCTTTCTGAGACAAATTAAAATTTAAAAAATAATTTAAAAAGCAAACAAAATAAATGAAACATCCATTGGACATCAGGCAAAGAACAGATTCCTGCAGACAGAACACAGCTAAGGTGAGCCCTGATATAGGCTCCTCTTATGCCCTGAGATTCTCCAGGCAACAGTGTAAAGAGGGGAAATTGAGCCAAAGTCTGGCAAGTTCACAAAGATGAGAAGACAAAGCTGAGACTCAGATCAAACAACTAGAGTTCAGGAGACAGAGTACAAGAGAAAAGAAAAAAGCCTGGAACTCAGCTGAAGGTGATCCTCCAGCACAATACCTACCAGTCAGTGAAAACATGTAAGGAAATGACTAGAAACCAAAAAGAATCATTGAAAAAAATCCAAAAACAGGTCAAGACCTTAAGAATATCTAGAAAAAACCATAGTAGAAGAATATCTAGAAAACCCATAATTCAGTGTTTAATGGGTGGAGTATACAAAAAGCTCTTAAGTCATATAAGACAAGTCCTAGAAGCAATAAATAAGAGGGTGAAAATGTTTCCAAATAAGTGCACCTCTGAACAAAGCTCAAAAACATGTATAGAAAGAGGGGGTGGGTACAATGGACTACAGTGGATGACTATGGGTGCTGTGGTAGTGGGTGTGGTGACATACGCCTGGCAACACTGTATATACAGTGTTGTAAATTATTGATACTTTAGTAGCCAGGTGTGGTGGCGTGTGCCTGTAGTCCAAGTGTTGGGCCTGGGTTCACTTGAATTTGCAGGTTCGAGACTACCCCAGGCAACATAGCAAGACCTGGTCTCAAAAAAGCATCCGGAGCCGGGCACAGTGGTTCGTGCCTGTAAGCTTCAGCATATGAAGTGGTTGGGGCTAGGGATCGCTATTCGAGTCCCGCCTGGGGCAACACAGCAAGACCTAGTCTCAGAAAATAGCTGGGCGTGGTGGCACGAGCCTATAATCCCAGCTACCTGGGAAGCTGAGGCTGGGGATTACTTGGGCCCGTAGTACCCCAGGCAACGTGAGCCTGCACTTCTATGGGCAAAAATAGCAAGACCTAGTCTCAAAAAATAAACAAACAAAAAAATTAATTAATTAGAAAGCATCCGGGCATGATGGTGCGCACCTATAATCCCAGCTACCTGGGAAGCTGAGCTGGGGATTGCTTGAGTCTGTGGTTCCCTGGGCAACATGAGCCTGAGGTTCCACAGGCAAAAATAGCGAGATCTAGTCTCATAAAAAATAAAATAAAATTTAATGCTGTTAAGATGCCAATTCTCCCCCAAAGTTCATCAGTAGATTTAACATAATCCCAATCAAAATCCCAGCAATTTTCTTTATAGATATTGACTTGCTGATCCTAAATATCAGATGGAAATGCAAACGCTCTAGAATAAACAAAGCAACTGAGAAAGATAAGTTAATGTTGGAGGGCTAACACTGCTTTCAAGAAGTGACAGAAAGCTAGATAATCAAATCTTGCTGTTAACCAAAAGAGCAAAAGTGCATCAACAAAGACTAAGTGACAGCAATGTATGAATGTAAAGTGATTCCCGCTTTTTAGAAGGTTCTTGTGAACATGTGTTGAAATTTTTTAAAGTTGTGCACTCTCTGACCCAATCATTCCAAGAAAAATAGAAAGACAAATTAAAAAAAAATTATTGGGATAGCATTTTTCTCCCTTTTATCTGCAAACTGCTAAATAACATAAAACAATTCTGCAACGGTACATTATATGATACATGAATTATCGATATAAGAAACATGAGTCATCTCTAACTAAAGGATATAACCTTTTTTTAAGCACAAAGCAGTTTAAATACCAAAGGTCAGAAAATTTATTGTCCACCATGGGCAAAACAAAAACAAGAATCAATCAAAGCTAACAGGAATACAACTACATTTTTACATTTTCTGCAGCAGTATTTCATTCTTGGAGCCTTTCACTAATGAATTTCATAAATTCTGAAAAATTTTTATAATCCCGTCATTTTCTATTCTATTTACAGTTATTTATATGAACAGAAAATCATAAGCATGTTTCTAAAATGTCTTTTCAAGTAAGAAAAAACATGGAAAGTACTTCCCTAACTGTATAGAATACTGAGTAACCTAAAAAACCTAATCAAAATAATCGAGGTGCTGTTTAAACTATGAAAATCCAACAAAGGAATCAACCATATTACACTCATAGACAGCCTTTTATAGATGTGGCACTAGCTGGCATGTGGAAGAAGGCTACCAATGACCCAGCACAAGTTTTTTCAGTACAAGAGTAGTGCAATCTGCTGGACGTTGGTCCAAGGAGTCCAAGGATCCAAGTGATGGACTGAATCTGGATGCACCTGACTGGGGCATCCAGATGAACCAAGAATCAAGTGTTGAATCTATGAGCTTCAAAACAATGAACACATCTCAACAGTAGCCACCAAACTGCTTGCCAACATGATTTGTAAGTATAAAGGCATGAGTACCACAACCAGTGGCTAGGATAAGAGAGGTCCTGCTCTCTGCTATGTGGAAGTGAAAGAAACTGGGTCTCAAGGGCCACCTTCTTTGTAGATACTGGTATGGATATGCTTATAGGGTTATATAGATCAGGGTTACTTCTATAATCTGGAAGTGGGATAGGTCTACGATCTTGGCCTATTACCTGAGCTACCTATCAAGCCACATATAGACACACCTAATCAAAAGAGATTTGATCAGGCTCTACAGTATCTGGACAGATGGCTGGATCCAAGTTTCCAGTGACAATGGGACTGATTCACACAAATACAGTGAATTACTTCTTGAAGAAGAGAGAATGTGGCTACCTGATTTCTTGAGGTGATTAATAATATGGCTCTAGCACCACATCCTGTAATAAAGGGGTCCCTAACTGTATTGCTATTTTCTTAAGCTCTGATGCATTTGACCTCTATGTTTTACCAGTTAATGAGCTGCTACAGAGGTAGTTGTTTTGCATTCTTAGATGCTGTTAAACTACTCCACTTCAAAAAAGTTAAAAAAAAATGATTACACAAAAACAGTAATAAAATCTTTAATTTTGTTAAAGATATGCCTTTCCCACATCCTAGTTCTTATAATTTTTTTCTAACAAGTTGAAATTATTCTTGTTAGATTTTACTCCTAAGCACAATGCAAGTTTGGCTAGCCAAAAATTCTATAGCCTTGCTACAAAGACTCACCATATGAAAATAGTCATGCAGCCTTTAGAGACTAATGGAAGTATAATACACTAAATTGGAGGTGGGGAAGACAAAGAGGAGGTGACAGAGAAAAACCATTCTTAGAAAGGAAATTATAAAAATCTTCATGTAAGCAAAGAAACTTGGTAGAAGTGGTGGCATGCCTGTAAGCGGCAGCCTAGGAAGTTGAAGCTAGGGCCAGGGATCACGGTTCAAGTCCCACTGGGGGCACGTAGCTAGACCTAGTTCCAAAAAAATATAGCTGGGCATGGTGGCATGCACCTATAATCTCAGCTACTTAGGAAGCTGAGGCTGGGGATTGCTTGAGTCTGTGGTACCCTGGGCAATATGAGCCTGCGGTTCCACAGGCAAAAATAGCGAGACTTAGTCTCAAAAAAAAAAAAAAAAGAAAGAAAGAAAGAAACTTGGTAGAACCAACATATTATATCAGATGGTATCTGAAGCCACATGTTACTCCAACATCTATAAACACTGGCCAACAGAAAGATTTAATCTGTGAAGAAAATGATTTCAGTAAACTGTGGGGGAAGGGAGGAATAACACTCAGAAGTAGTGTGGTTGGAAGGTAACCCTTTAATTCAGAAGGTAAGAATTATTTAATCCAAATAATAAATTATTCTTATTTGACCTAGAAGATGTAGTTTCTAACTCTTCAAATAGAGGAAACAATAAAATATAAGTCAATGTGATACACATATCAAAGACAGTGCAGAGAAAACACAAATAAACAGTAAATCAAGCTTCAAAATCATATTCTCATTTAGCCCTAGAAGTTTTAGGCCTTCTACCAGTGAAAACATGGTACACTTGTTTGAAAGTTTCAAAAATTAATGTCATAAATAGATGAAATTCCAGTGGGGAATAAAAAATTATTCATTAGAGTGAGCATATAAAGAACTGACATTCCATCATTCAATTTCTACATCACAATGTGAAAGCTCATAACATACCTATGCAACCAAAGTTGTATGACTGTGAAAGTGATTTTATTTCCTATTCTTTCACCAATCAAAGGACAAAAGAACACAGGACACAGCACAAAGTTCTGTCATTCTGAGTATCAGATTAGGTTTACTGTATACGAGGGGAGATCCAAGAGTTTAGGGGAAGCTTCTGAATGACCACCACTTCCACTGAAATATTAGTATGCTCATTAGGAAATATATAACATAACTGCTATGTGCTAATCTCTACTGGTGATTGCTGTATGGATAAAGTGAAATATCCCCTGCAATTTACCCACAGTTCTTTATCTTTTGCCAACTTGTGGTTGGTGGCTGATGGTGGGTAATGGCCAATGACGGTGCTGATGGTGGGGAGTACTGACGGATGGGGGTGGAAGTGGGGACTGACAGTGAGGATAATAGTGTAGTAGAAATGTGCTCCAGGAAGGACACTTGAGGATTCACCATCTCACAGTGTGGAAAAGCACAAGGCAGTACTAAAACCACTATCGCACCAATCAGCAACATGACATTAACTTTAAACTGCTAATATAGTATTAGTTCTATTTAAAAAGATAACAGAAACCATTAACATTCAAAATAACAACCCAATAAGAAAGCCAGGCACGGTGGTGCATGCCTGTAAGCTTCAGCCTATGAAGCGGCTAGGGCTAAGGATTGTAGTTCGAGTCCCACTCGGGGCAACATAGTAACATATTTTTTAGTCCCAAAAAATAGCTGGCATGTGGCGCATGCCTGTAATTCCAGCTACCTGGGAAGCTGAGTTTGGGATTGCCTGAGTCTGTGGTACCCCAGGCAACATGAGCCTACAGTTCCACAGGCAAAAATAGTGAGACCTAGACTCAAAAAAAAAAAAAAAAGAAAAAAGAAAGAAAAATGCATACCATAAAACATAATTAGCTTGTCAAACAACAAACCTTTATAGTATTTACAGTTGATAATAATCTGGTTAATGAGACACAAACTTGCCATAACTGCTAATTATAAAATGTCATCCACCACAAATAAAAACATTATAAAACAGCAAGAGAAAAATGTCCTTCAATAGTGAACATTTATTACTTAGAATGCTGTGACAGAAACTAGAATCTAAGCCAATGCCAATCAACTAGTAGTAGCTGCTTGGAAAGGACTGAACAGTCCCCAAGGGGCAGAATTAGGGCTCAGTGTCTCAGATGAGCCCGGTTTGGCCCTGGATTCAGAAAAGGAGAGTATAAGACTCACTGAGACCTATTTTATTTATTTTTTTTAATTTTTTTATCTATATATATATTTCACATCATTTCAGTTCCTGGGGGTCACCCACCACCTCCCCTATTTTATAGACTAAGAAATAAGGCCTATAGGCTGTGTTGTCATAATGTCAAATTTCATGAGAAAATACAAGAAATTGGGTAATCAAAGTAGAAAAACTAGAAACAGTTCTGAGAAAATTCTTCAAATACCAAGGTGACTTTCTATCATTTTATTTTCCTTTCTTGCTTTAGTATTCTGTGAAGTATTACAATTTCAGTAAGTGGACTGAATGAATATTAGAACAGATACATTGCTGATCCAGTGAGCCATACAAAAGGTCTAAAGCAGTGAATGAATGAGAGGTTACATTAACAGCAATCACAAACTTCTCACTAGGAATTCCATAAAGAGAATGAAAGGGACAACAAAGAAATAATATAGAAAACCTTATAGAAAACACCCCCAAGCTGAAAACAAGTGATAGTCCTTCACTCCATATAACTCATCAAGAAAGCGAAGAATGATTACTAGAAAAATTCCAACATATAGATTTATTCTGATAAAAGCTCAAAATGCCAATTTAAAAAAGAAAAGGTTTCAGAGAAAAAAAGATATTGCCTACAAAAGACCAAGAATCAGACTGACAGCATTCTTATCAAAAACACTAGATTCCAGAAGAAATGAAGAAAGTGCTTTAAAGTTCTAGGAAGAAAACTCTTTTGAAGCTAGAATTCTATAAGGAATCAAACCAAGTATGATGGTGAAATAAAGACATTTTTAAGGCATGCAATGATTTAGAAAGTTTGCCACCCACAGAGGTTTTCTGTAAGAGATCTAGATGAGAACATATTTCAATAAAAGCAAACATAAAAGGAACAAAGCAAACACAAATGTAAGTCAAAAATAAAGATAATATCAATATAAGAAACAGTGCAAATTAGTGAATAAAACTAAAATATATTCAAAGATGAAATAATGCCTGCACTACTAGAACTTTTCAAAAAAATTGAGAAAGAAGGAAAACTGCCAAACACATTCTACGAAGCAAACATCACACTCATACCAAAGCCAAATAAGGACAGCACCAAGAAAGAAAACTATAGACCAATTTCCTTAATGAACACAGACACAAAAATTTTAAACAAAATCCTGCAAATCGAATCCAGCAATGCATAAAAAGGATTATTCATCATGACCAAGTGGGATTTATCCCAGGGGCACAAGGATGGTTCAACATCCAGAAATCAATTAATATAAACACATCAACAAAAAGAAAAACAAAAACCACATGATCATATCAATAGATGCAGAGAAAGCATTCGACAAAGTCCAGCATCCATTCATGATAAAAGGTCTTGAAAAATTGGGGATTAAAGGAACATACCTCAACATAATAAAAGCAATCTATGACAAGCCTATGGCAAACATCATCTTAAAGGGGGAAAAACTAAAATCATTCTAATTAAGATCTAGAACAAGGATGCCCACTCTCCCCACTACTTTTTAACATTGTACTGGAAGTTTTAGCTAGGGCAACATGGCAAGAGAAAGACATAAAAGGGATACAAATAGGAAAAGAGGAACTGAAGCTATCATTATATGCAGATGACATGATTCTCTATATAGAGAACCCAAAAAAATCCACAGAAAAACTACCTGAAATAATAAACCAGTTCAGTAAGGTAGCCGGATACAAAATCAAAGCTACAGAAGTCTGTAGCTTTCCTATACACAAAAAGCCAAGAAGAAGAAGAAATTTAAAAAGCCATCCCATTTACCATCACATCAAGAACAATTAAATACCTGGAAATAAACCTAACAAAACACGTGAAAGATCTATACAAAGTTCATAAAAGAAGTATACAAAGAAAACTTTAAAACACTACTAAAAGTGATAGAAGAAGACACAAGGAAATGGAAAGACATTCCTTGCTCATGGATTGGAAGAATTAACATCATCACAATGGCCATCATACCAAAAGCAATCTACAGATTTAATGCAATCCCCTTAAAAATTCCAATGACGTTCTTTAAAGAGATAGAACAAAAATTACAAAAATTCATATGAAATAACAAAAGACCTCGAATACCAAAAAACCTCCTCTCCAAAAAAAGAGAAAATGGAGGTCTAACTATTCCAGACTTCAAGCTATACTACAAAGCCATAATATTCTTAAAACAGCATGGTACTGGTACAACAACCAACTATCAGACCAATGGAACAGAATTGAGAGTCCAGAAATAAAGTCACACATATATAGTCAACTAATCTTTGACAAAGGAGTGAAAAACTTACATTGGACCAAAGATAGCCTCTTAAATAAATGGTGCTGGGAAAACTGGACTAAGACATGCAAAAAAAATGGACAGAGACAACTCCCTCACACCATGTACAAAAATCAATTCAAGGGTAAAAGACTTAGATATCAGACCTGAAACCATAACATATATAGACGAAATCTTGGTCAAAACCCTCCATGAAGTACAATTCAGAAATCCCTTTCTGGAATCATCTGCAGAAGGCAAAAAATTGAAGGAAAACATAAACAGATGGGACTACATCAAACTAAAAAGCTTCTGTACAGCAAAAGAGACTACAGAAAAAACTAAAAGAAGGCCAGCCAGCAGGCAAATAGGTAGCTGCCTGCGGCCTGGGTCCTGGCTCTTGGAGCTCCCTTGCCAGCGGGGAGTGAGGGGGGTCAGGCCTCTTGGGTGAGTCCCCCAATAGGGGGGATGGGGTGGGAGGAGCAGGCCCCACCCGCCAGTAAGTGGCTGCTGACGGGCAGTCACTTACAGTCAGCCTGGGCAGTGCTGTGTAGTCCCCAGTCCCTGGAAGCCAGGGGCACGGAAGCAGTGGTCCGGTTGGCCTGCCCCTGTGCTGGGAGCTTCCGGCACACGGGCAAGCAGGGGGGGGACCCCTTCCATCTCTCTCTTACTTCTTACTTCAGCTAAACTTCAGAGGAACCAGAATATGTGCAACGCAAACCCCAACATAGAACAGGTGAGGGACCAGGTAAAAGTCCAGCCCACAGGCCTGAGCTGGACACAGCAGATGGACAATGGACAACCAAGTGAACCAGTACATGTAAGACCAGAAAAACAACTGTAGAGACACAATGTCACCATGTGCACTTCTGCACTCGCTGGGCCAAGACCCGGGCCTTCATTTTGGATATATTCAAGGAGAGCAACACACCCTCCCCTCATTACAGGGGAGGAGAGGATGACCAAAGAGGGGACAATGGGCCCCACATCAAAACTGCAAACTGAAGCAGAGGAGATGATCTTCAAAGGTCACTCGCAGAAGCCTGACCTCACAGAGAAACTTCTTGACCAACACTGGCTGGGGGCGAGACCCCCTAAGTTCGACACCAGAGCCATAAGGAAAAACAGCAAAGCAATGGAGATGGGATTGGATTGGAGAGGACGGCCTGCAGCAAGAAAACATGGACAGATCACAAATGAATATAACCTGGACACCCAACGCAAACTTAAGGCTGAAAATCTAACAGCAAGGATCGCCTGAACCCAACAAACAATGCAGTCCCTCACCCAGAGAAAAGACACTAACATAGGAAAGAGACTAATGGACTCAGCACAGCTAATAAACAACAAAGAGTGGGGTTTGAGAGAATGGAAGGGGCACCAGAGGGAGGAGAGTGGGGGGGAAAAAAATAATAACATAGAGGTTGTAACCTAAAGAACAAAATAAAATTGTATAAAATAAAAAAATAAAATAAAATAAAAGCCCAACCAAATGGGAAAAAATTTTTGCCCTCCACAAGAGTGATAAGGGATTAACAACGCAGATCCACAAGGAACTCACACAACTAAACACAAACAAAACAAGAAGCCCAATCAAATAGTGGGGAGAAGCCAGGCACGGTGGCTCGTGCTTGTAAGCTTCAGCCTATGAAGCGGCCGGGGCTAGGGATCGCGGTTCGAGTCCCGCCTGGGGCCAGTAACGAGACCTAGTTCCAAAAAATAGCTGGGCGTGGTGGCGTGCGCCTATAATCCCAGCTACCTGGGAAGCTGAGGCTGGGGATTGCTTGAGTCCGTGGTACCCCGGGCAACGAGA
>PVHY01033575.1:0-11038 GCA_004024945.1 Uropsilus gracilis
AAGGAAGGAAGGAAGGAAGGAAGGAAGGAAGGAAGGAAGGAAGGAGGAGGGAAAAAATCAGTTAATGTAGCTTTAATTGTTAATTGCTTTAAGAGAATGAAGAAGAAAAATATGATTGTCTCAAAAGAAGCAGAAAGAGTACCTGATAAAAATTGACATTATTTATGGTTTAAAAAAAACCCTTTAAACAAAGTAGCAATGCAATATGATGAGTGCATTACAAGTCCTTTAGCAAACATACTTACTAGTGAATATCAAAAGCTCTCCCTGTAATGTGTTTATTAACTCAAATAGATTTTTTAGATGGATTCCTTAGGATTTTTTACTTATAAGACCTATCACCTAAAAATCTGATTTTGTTCTCTACAAGCTGGGTGCTCTTTATTTCTTTTTCTTGCCCAGTTTCCTAGCCACTACAATTTGGCCTAAAGCTTGCAAGGGAAGAAATAAAACTGTCGTACAAAAATCAATAAAATTTCTATATACTAGCAACAGACAAATATAAAACAGCGAACTCCCTATTAATAAATCTAATGAAAGATGTGCAAGGACACTTTGCTGAAAACCATGAAAGAGCTCTAAGATTTATAAGAGACAAGCAAGTGGAAGGACACCCCATGTTAAGGAGTCAAAGATTTGGTATTGTGGAGGTGTCAAATGACTCCAAACAGAAAAACAAAAACAATACACAAATGACCCCGAACTGGCCTTTATACTCCATGATACAAATTTCAAGCACTTTTTTTGAGGCTGTGGGAATTGACAAACTGATTCTAAATTGTTTTATGGGAAAGCAAAAGACTTCTTTCTGATGGGGTGGCCATGTGGACAGAATTTGAGACAGTCCAGGCTAGAGCTCCCATGTCTTCGGGAATCACAGGTTTATTTTTTGTTCTGACAGCAGCCAGCCCAATGCACAACTACATGACCTCCCCATGGGAGCAGAGAATCTGCCCACCTTTTGCTATTGAATCAGACACATTCATCCACTCTGTCCTGCAATGAGATATTTACCAACTTTTCCAAGTGGCCCTAGAGAGGCCACTGATAGGCATGAACTCCACCTTGAAGTGTGGAGGTATTTGGCACCAACTATCTCAGGACTCCCAGTGGAATGGGAACAGTTTCATTTTAGTAGCCTGCTCTACAGAGCGAGAACTCCAAATGTGTGTGCTGTGCATTACAAGCGTGTGGATGACACTGAAAATCTGCACGTGAAATAAGTGAGAAACAGCAAACACAAGTTATCCTGGCCACACACCCAGGCCCAGACAGAGCTTGTTCTGTGCATTCACAGATCCGAAGTGAAGGCAGAGGCACAAACTTTCTGTTGCTGAAATTGCTTTGTTGCTTTAGAAGAGATGATTCTGGTTTACAGTTCTGTTCTAGTCGTGCAATAACTCACTGACACTGCAAGTTTCACAGCATCAGGGGAAGAAATAAAAACTGTTAAGTAACAAATGACAAGCAGTGACAGCCATTCTCCTGTCACCTGAGGACATTGGTGGCTTGTTGACACGGAAGTCTTAGTGTATGGCACACGGACACTTGCCACAACAGCAATCATAATAGATCTGAGGTTTATAGGAAAAGCTCTTAGCCCTGTGGGCTACACATTGGCCACCTGTTTCCACCATTTCCTGCCTCAGGTGAGAGCCCTGGGGAATTGACTGCTGTGAACCAGGGAGACCACAGAAAACAACAGCAGCACACCTGTAAGGGCAGGGGTGTAAGGTTTTAGATTCCAGGAAGGGTGAACCATGGGCAAGAGCTGAAACTGATGAAGCACCTGGAATGACCTATGGCAGGATTCTGATTTTCTTAGGGAGAGGCTTACTAACATGTAAGGCAATCTTCATCTGGTGCAGGCAGCAAGCTTATTAGCAGGCTGTTCGTGATATTCTCCTGCAGGTCCTGAAGCTGGCAAGTTGATACCCTGGGAGTTTCTCTCCTGAGTTGTGGGCACACCATGCTGTCTGGGCTTGCTGGGGCTGGTACAACCAACAGGCAGAATCCACTTCTCAGACTTGTATTTATTGTGAACCAGGTGAAATAACCACGGGGACACTCCCCGTAGCCTCCTAACACTTTGTTTTCTCTACTAGGCTGAAGGCAGAGAAACCACAGCTGAAAAACAGTGCAGGTATAGCATCAACATGTCTTTAGCTTTCTGAGCTGGAACCAAGTTTACCCCCTTGCTTCCATTTAGCATACACAGCTATGCTCTCTCTAAAGAGTCTTCTGAATGCCTAAAAGGCAAGTCCAAGTGACAGGGATGAGCATGTACCAGGTTTCAGAGCCAGAGATAAGAAAAGTGGAGTGAAGCTGGGTGTGGTGGCGTGCATCTGTAATTCAAGCGCTGGGAGGCAAAGAGGCCAGAGATTGCTTGAGTTCATGGGGTCAAGACTACCCCAGGCAACACAGCGAGACCTGGTCTCAAAAAAGCAGCTGGGCGCGGTGACGGGCACCTGGAATCCCAGCTACCTGGGAGACTGAGGCTGGGGACTACCCCAGGCAACATAGCGAGACCTAGTCTCAAAAAGAAAGAAAGAAAGAAAGGTGGAGTGACTCAGGAAGTCCATTGGACTGAGAGTGGAACAACTGCAATGCTGATGTAGCCTGACCTGGGGCTCTCTTGTCCCCTGCAAAAGAACCATGGGTTGAGCAGGCCTTGTGGCTCAAGGAGATGATGGAAGAAGCACCCAGGCCTGTGGGTGCCGGGTATGAGTGCGGGGCAAGCGTCCAGCGGAGCCGAGGTCCCAGGCTGGACTCAGGGCACGGTGGTGCTGCACAGTGCATGCCAGCGCTTCACCAGCTCCCTGGGTTTGCTGAGCATCTCGTTCCAGTGCTCCAGTTCTCGGCCGCGGGCATACATGTAGGGGCCCACAACCACCCGGCCCAGCTGGTGGCTCTCTGCAGGGGAGGCAAAACATCATTATTTTCTGAAGCAAAGAACTCCCAATGCTTCCCTCTCTCCACCCCTTGAAGGAAGTGGCAAGCCCCTTTCCTCGCCCAGCAGGAGCTGACAGTCCCCAAAGGAGCTCTGACTTTGCACCGGAGCTGGAGCTGGCTGGGGAGGGAAACCCAGGTGAACTACCTGCCCTTCGGGGTACCCATGCATCCTCACTGTCTTGGTGGGGCCTGTTAGGTCTGTTGCCTATTGAAGAACAGATGGGGAAAGGGAGGGCCAGAAATGTTCTCTTTCATCAGTCCACTTACACGCTCTATGGGGACATTCAGCAATTTTCTCCCATCGGCTCCCATAGTGGAGAAGGAGCTTTGCTCTGGCCCACTGCTTCCCCAGCAGTGACAGTGGGCATGGGGTGTGGGGCAGTGTGGGAACGCTGACTGGGATAACTTTACCCTGTCCCCACCCCAGACCTCACCCATTACCCTAAAGGCTGGTCTGGAAGGCATGAGGCAATACAGGGCACACATGACCAACAGGGTCAGGTCACTTAGCAGGAGGCAGGTGGCCACACTACCTCCTAGCCTCTGATTTGCCCCAGGAAGGGTAGCGGAGGCCTCTCCCCAACCTGCTTTTAGTGTGCCATGACAGTCACACTGGAAAAAAGCTGGGTGTGAAACCAGGTCTCCCACTAGCTAGCAAGCTCTGTGTCCTTGTGCATATGTGTCAGCCTAGTTTCCTTAGAACGGAAACTTCCCTCCAAGGGCCCATGCTGCCTGCTTGTTCAGTCCCTCCTTTGCCAGTCGTCCTAACAGCTGGGGGTGGGGCAGGAGGGGAGGAAGCCTTACTGTCCCCTTCAGTGCCCTGCAGCACCGTCAGGCTCAGGCTGGCAGTGTCCAGCTCGGCGGGGTCCACCTTGAAGCTGAAGGTCTCAGTGTACACAGGGTTGGCGGAGCTCAGCACGGCACAAGTCTTCTTGCACTCGACAAACTTGTTTTGTTTCAACAGAGACACTTTGACAAACACACCTGAGGGACAGTGCAGATGACAGGGTGGAAGAGGTGGCAGGGAGTCAGCGCCCAGCCCTAGGAGGCCTGGCTCGGAGGGCACAGGCCAACTTGGGGGTACCAGGACCTATTACTCACAGCTGCTACAGTCAGAAGACATTGCTCCAGGAAATAGGGCTGATTAGCACATCGACTTAGGATGGAGGAAATGCTCAGCTCCCTTGCTCTTCCTTCTTCTCACCTCCCGAGTACATCCATAGCTGGGCCGGCCCTTGTTTATCGGAACCTGGCTCTACACACTATCCCTCCCCTGCTGGGATTGGGGGGACTGTCTTCTGGGTGCTCAGACCTTCTTTGGAGGGGCAAGTTTTGGGGGCGGGGCTGAGATAGGTTTGGGATCCCTAGTGGACTGAGAAGTGAGTGGCAGACCACCTTGCTGGGGACACACAGGAATGGGGGTATGGAGTAGACCAGGGCAAGTCCTCTATCCTCCAGCTCTTGGGCCTGGGAAGCAGGGGGAAGCAGTCCACTGCGTTGCCACTGTTTCCAGCTGAGCATCAGTAGCTCAAGTGCAGGAAGCCCCCCTGGGGGCAGGGAGCTACAGGGCCTTGCTCTGGAGGAAATACAAGCCACCTCAGAAGGGCAGGGCTGGAGGTAGGTGGCATGATTTAAGATGCCCAGATGCTGCCATGGGAAGAGGCAGGCAGACTTGGTCCTAAGTGTCTCTGGGGTCTTGGTGGAGCCCAAGGGGCCACAGCTTTACGTTCGACATGAGGAAGCAGCTTCTCACACCACAACAGTCCATAGAGGGTGGACAAGATCAAGGAGTAGTGAGCTCCCCATGATGGGCAGTATGCAAGCATTGGCTGGGCAGGGGTGAGGGTCAGACTCCAGCTCAGGCCCCAAGGTCATAGGGCAGGATCGGTTCCAGGAGGAAAGCTTACTGACAAAATCCGTATCCTCCTGGAGTGGGAGGCCCTTGGCACGCAGCACGACCACAGTGAGGCAGCTCAGGCAGTCGTTGTAGCTGAGGCAGAACTGCATGTCACCAAACTCTGAGGGGGGCTGCAGAGGTCAAGGGGAAAGCACCCTTGTCACCCTGGCAGGTGATGGAGGTGCTGGAAAAATCCCCCCTCCTCCTAGCAGCCAGGAGTGGGTACCACATGATACCCACATTCTTCCCTTTTAAGTCCTCCCTTTTATTTTATAGATGGGGAAGCTGAGGCTTGCAAAGCAAGGTTTCAGGCAGGATCTGAGGGTTCTGAGTTGCCCCAGGCCTTCGTGGGCTAGGGAAACCATGGATTTGTCTTGGCTGATCCCTTTGGGGCAGAACTTTTCACAGCTGTTGGGTGAGGATAAGATTCTAAACACAGAGTTTTCAAGTTGCCTTTTAGGTAACAACCTTTAGGACAAAAGAACCCCCGATGGCCCTTCCCTGCCCAGAAGTGATTCCATCCTCCACCTCTCATTCAGGCATTCCATGCACCCCATCTGGGGTTCATGACCCTGAGTCACACTTTAGGCATGATGGGCAGGGTACTGAGGGCCGACTCAGTCAGCAGGTGCTGGGCACCCCTGCTGCCTGCCCCAGTGGTCTATACATGGTGGCTTATGTCTGGTGACCTTGACCTTTACCTCCAGGCTCTCAGCTTCCAGGTCTCTGCAGATGATACGAGGGTGGTCACCTGCCAGGGTCTCATTTTTCAGGGGATAGAGCACATGACCCACAAGCCTATGCTTCCTCTGTCTGTCCACGTGGTACACTGAGAACCTCAGTACCCTCTGTGTGATGCTCTTGCTGGACACCTAGGAGAGATAAGGATCTTGGCTGGGACCTGATAGATGTGGGGGTAGAGGATTGGATAGTATGCATATTGTTCTGAATACAGGAGCTTTTGATGAGGGGTGTCTCAATCAGGGACCTGTATACCCCAAACTAAGGCATCCTCAGGGGACCATTAGAGCAGCGGGGCCAGTTCTGTGGGGGAAGTCGCAAGTCTCGCCACAGAGCAACAGCACCCACTCTCTCCCTGACCTTGTTGGAAATGCAACTGCTTGAGCCCCAGCCCAGACCCAGGTAGCAGAATCTACCAAGTCTGCTCATACAAGTGAGAACACAGGCCCCAGAACCCAGAGAACCACCTGACTGCTGAACTGGGCACCTCAACTGTCTGGTCCCTGAGACTCAGTCTCCTTGCTTGTGAAATGCGACAGTAGTTGTTGCTCTCTAGGTTGTAAAACCCCAATCACAGAGTCTGACATATGGTAGCTAACCAGTGAGTATTGCATTTCTTCTCATTCCCTTCCCTGCAAAGCACAGAGAGGCCAGGATCAAGTTGATGCTGGCACTGGGCGGGGAAATGATGAGTCAAGGAAAATAAGGATGTGAGCCTGGTGTGTGGTGCTGGTCAGTACTGCTGCACCCCTTGGATCTCGATACCTTAAGAGATATCGCGTAGTTTGTCCCCACCCCTCCCCTCCTCCAATCACCCAATCATCTGCTGAGGTACCCAGGCTTGGCTCAGTGTCTATGCGCCCCCAGAACCTGGGTCAGCCCCCTGCGACCCTTACCCCCAAAGCCCCAATGTGCCGGAGAGTGCTCGGGTCCTGTGCTGGCCTCTGACAGGATGGGCTAATTTCTGCCCATTCCAGCAGGCCTGGGAGACTCGCCTTCTGTCCCCCTTGGGTGACACCAGACACCCCATCCTACTCCAGGGCTTTGAGGTGCTTCCTTTGAACCCATGCACCAGAGTCTGGTATTCAGTAGGTGCCCTGTGTTTGTGTTTTCTTTCTCTTCTCCAGGCAGGCGCTCAGCCCTCTGCCCTCCTAGCCCCAGGTCTCTTCCCTGAACAGCCACCAGGGGGCAGAGCTCTTGGAGGCCCTCCCCCTGCCGCTGGACCAGGCAAAACTAAAGTCGCCCGACTCCCCTAGGAGCGGGGCGGGGCTCTTTGTAGTGTCTGCTCGTTCCCAGGCCCGACAACACCAGGCCCCGCCTGCTCCAGTCCTCGTACCTGGAAGACGAAGTGCTCGTCGAACTGTGGGTTGGCAGTTTTGCGTTTGGTCTTGGACTGGAGGAAGCCGCGCTCATCCGGCAGCAGGTGGAGCTTCACCAGGGTGCTGCAGATCTCTGCAGGGGCTTGCAGGCCCTGTGCCCTGATCAGGCCCACCAGCAGCCGCTCGGCCTCCTGCTGGTATTCCACGGAGAACCACAGCCATCCCAGGCAGCCCTCTGGGAAGGTGCTCTCACTCTGGTCCTCCGGGAACTTGTACGGCTCTGGGTTGACAGTCCCCACCACACAGCCTTCTCCTAGGACACAGGGGCCGGGAGGTCTGGCAGCGAGGAAGGGGGGTTTCCCCCTCCCTCCCAGGCTGGTGCATCCCTTCCTGGCTGAGTCTCCACTAGCCAGTTTACTGGCTCCCCTGACCACATCTGCCTGCTCTCTCCACCAGGCTGGACACATCTGCTTAGACTAAGGCATCGGACACCTGCTGCTCCCTGGGGCTCCTAGCAAAGCCCATGGTGTTCATTCAAACCCTGTCTCCTGTGATCACCCCTCTCCCCCGAGGTGAGGATCCAGCACCTGGCCCGGCCCCTTTCCCTGGGGTCCAGAGGCTGGTCACAGTGTTCCTCCTTCCTCTTCAGGTTAGAAGGAGCTTACTGATTCCTGGGTGGCTCCTGGGAGGTAGGAAGCAGGTTTTGTATCCAGCTCCCACACATTCTGCCCTTTGAAATGGTGGGCCTATCACCCTGGAGCAGGACCCAGGAGGTGCACTAGGTTCCAACCCCAGATCTGGTGCTGACAGCCTCTGTGGCCCTGAGCAAGACGTTGTTAACTGTTCAGGTCTCAGTTAATGATATATAAAATGGGGTGATAACCCCCCTAAAGGCATGGGGCAATCCAACTCCAGCACAGGAGGGCAGATGGGTCCATCCTGGTTTGAATGAACTGACCCCAGGACAGGTCCCAGTGGGGGCACTTACCAAGGGTGCTTCCACTGCTGCTGAAAGAGGGGCACAGGAGCTCAGGGGCTGTGGGGGGGTCCTGGGGGGCCCACTCCCCTCTGTGCAGGGGCATCCAGTCTCGGTCTTGGAGGGAAGGGGGTACCAGGAATGGCACACCTGGTTGCCTGTCCAGAGGTAGGGAAACAACAGGTAAGTGGAGGTTAAGGTGTGGCCTCGGGGCTTGCAACCAGAGGGTTAAGTACCAGGCTCTGGATGGAGAAAAGCCTTCAAGAGCCAGGAAGAGGCAGGAGCACCATTTTCTGTGACACACCAGGACACACACACACACACACACACACACACACACACACAGCCAAGAATGTTGGGTGCCTGGAGCAGTGAGGAGGTGGAGAAGGAGCACGATCTCTGGAGTTCGCCTGCCTGGGTGGAGTGGCCGTTCCATCACTTGCTAGTTGTCTCTCTGGACCTGTTACTTATGTTCTCTGAGCTTCAGTTCCCCCATCTGGAAAATGGGCTTGGTAACACCTGCCTCAGAGCTGGCAGAGAGGATGTTGAGTTTCTTGGTGACAGCTCCCAGACCCCAGCGTGATGAGGCACAGAGGATGAGTGTAGTAATGGACCCCTCCTGCCCACAGCCCCTCCCCTGTGCCTAGGAGGACCCTAAGCAAGGCCAGGAGCTCCCTTGGCCTCACCTGCTTGGCTGGGTGCTGGCACTCGGCGGGCAGAGCTTGTCCCCCTGCATGCTGGAGGCAGCTGTGGTCCCTGGCAACTCCTCATAGATGAAAGTGACGCAGAGCTTCTTCCAGAGACAGCAGCTCACCCCGATCAGCAGCAGTAGTAGCAGCCCCCCAGCACTGGCCCCGATCACCAGGGCCACTAGTTCTGGGGACAGAGACCACCAGGATGGTGATGCCTGGGGAGTGCTGCGCCCCTTCACACCACTGGCTGCTAGGGGGGTGGGGGGGAGCAAACCCACCCTTGGGTTGGGCCCAGGGATGACACAGAAGCCGACTTCCAGAGGCCACCGGGGAAGGGTGTTGTTGGCTGGACTCTGCCAGGTCTCAGCTATCAGCGGAAAAAACATTTTCCTTGGGGTCTTGGCACCCTGGGCAGAGACTTTGGTTTCCCTTGGAAACCTGATCTTGGATCCGGGATGCTGGCTGAAATGAACCATTTCCTCCTGCTTCTGAGAAGAGCTGAAACCTCTTTCCAGATCCTCCTCCATCTTCCCTGAGCTCCTGTTGCAGATTGAGGGTGAGCCTGGGTGTGGGCATGTGCACTTAAGGGAAATCTGGGATGGAAAGATGCCCTGGCTTGCATCTAGATCCCTGGGGTCCTGGAATCTACTGAGAAGCTGGACTCATGCTTGAATTTTGTAGCTTTCTCTAAGTCTGCAGGGGGGTGGGGGGGCACTCTATAAAAGCAAGCTCCCTCAGGGGAGACAGTGGAAAGCTGTGAAGAGGCATGTGGATGAGGAGGTGGGGCAGAGGTATAAGTAACTGAAACACATGACCCTTTGCTGCTGGTACCGACACTCCTCCCCCCCCCCCACATTTGTGGGACCCTGGAAGGCTCCACTTGCTCCTGGTGAGCGCTCAGGCACTGGGTCTCCCGCGAAGAACCTGCCTCCTTTCGGTCTTGCGTGGGTCGGGGCTTCCTGGCTTGGGGTTTCGACCGGCCAGGGTAGTGAGAAGAGAAGATTCCCACATCTCCTGACCCGCAGCTACCTTGGAGGAGCGGACTAGGCTCTCGACTCCACCCGGGTACCCCGCCAGGAGGCGGAGGCCGGGCAGGACAGGGACTGCGTGCGCTGCGACAAGCATGGGGCCGCGGCAGAGCAAAGTCCTGCGGCAGGTGGGTGGGCGCCAGGACGAGGGTACTTACCCTCCATGGGGTCGCCGGACTCGCGCACCGAGGCTCTTCTCTCCACGGCGGCTTGGAGCGGGCGTTGGCTGGGTGTCGGGTGTCGGCGCCCCTGGCTGCCGCCGGGCGCCTTTAAAGCGCAGAGCGCGGCCGTCGGGCGGGCGCGGGGGGGCGGTCCCTCGTCTGGCTCCAGCACTGTGGCGCGGACGGCGGCTGCGGAGACCCAGGGCCCGGTAGTCGAAGCTTCACGCCGGCGGGCCGTGGCCTTGACCCAAGAGGCGGTCTCCTCACGAGGGACGCCCGGGGCTCCCTGCTGCTGTGGTCCGGCTGCGCTGCGAGGCCCATCTCCTCCCGCATCTCCTCCGAAGGCCCCTCGCCTGACCTTCCGTACCTGGAGGCCTAGGCAGGCGCCATGCTCGCCCAGCCATGCTCCCCCGGGGCTCGCAGAGCCTCAGCGGACTGAGGCTGCGACCCCCAGGCCCAGCTCCGGTCGTTACGGGGAGCTTCCCAGATTCCAGGCCGCCCGTGCTTTGCTGAAGTTCCCTCCATCGCACACGCAGTAGACCTAGTAAGGGGCACTGGAGAGCGGGCTCTGCAGCCACCACCTGGCTTCTAGCTCCGGTGCCCGCTCGCCGACTACGCGGTTCCATTCGGGACAACTTGCTAGAGCGCTCCGGGCTCCTGCCTGCAACAGGACTAATAATAGTGCACGCAGAGGATTGAGGTGTGGGAGGAACGCTTAGAAATGGCGGCTGGGCCCAGGGAGACGGAGCAGTGAGCGAGGACCGTTTCTGTGCCGCTTATCTGACAGCCGGCAGCGTGGCCTGGCTTCCCTCGGCACCCGAGCCCTCTTATTACCGTTGTTATCATCGGACCAGAGGGGCCGCCGCGCAGTGCCCTCTAGAGCCTAGTGAGCCTCGGAAGGGCCCTTTGTGTCCTGTGCACACCCCCATCGGGCATTTGCCCCGACTGGGATATGTTCCTCTAAGACACTTGCCAGCCTTCCCATAGGGAGCGTTCCTGTGAGCTTCTTAAGGGGCTTTAAGAGTGTGTGTAGGCCTGGGAGATGCTGGGTGGGGGAGGATCAAGCTGCTTGTGTTACAGCTTCGGAGGCTGTGTCCAATAAAAAGAGCCTGAGTCCAGATTCTCGGTGGCACTACTGCCTGTTACAGGACATTGGAGGGATGTGTTTAAGAGGCTCCGGTCTGCCTGAGTCCTAGATGACCCCAGGTGGCATGGGTGGTGAATTGGGGTCCTCTCACCTCACAGGGTTGGGGTCTGGGCACCTTCAGCTGC
>PVHY01033576.1:0-11007 GCA_004024945.1 Uropsilus gracilis
TGGGCCGCAGACCAGGGGGGCGCTGCTCAGAGGCTGGGGCTGGAAGCGCTCCCTACGTCCACCTGCTCTCTGGCCCCTGCTGACCGACCCTCCTCGGAGGAGCCAGAGCAGCCGCTCCGGGCTGAGGGGGGCTGCCCTGCCCCGGGCCTGCCTGGCTCCCGCGGGCACCTCCCCTGGGAGGGAGGCCCGGCTGGGGCCGCACTCACCTTTCCAGCCCTGAAGACAGCTCTTCACTAACCTCTGAGCTCTCACTACTGCCTGGAAAAGGAACACAGATCAGTGAGCACAGGGGCCTGGCAGGGGTGCCCGCCTCAGAGGGGCCGTCGCCCTGGCTGCTGAGCCCAGCCTGAGCTCTGCGGACGGCTGCGGACATGCGTGGCCTGTCGTGTGGCGCGAGGCTGTCTGCTGCTCCGCGCCTTCCCTTGGGAGGGGGCGAGAGCCACCTGCCCCCACATCCACTAGGCCCTCCGCTCCTTCCCCGCTCACCCTGGCAGGCCGCAGCTGCCCGCCCGCCAGCCGCTGGGGCCTGGCTCCCGGGGTGGGTCTCTGGCCCGGCCTGGCCCAGGTGAAGCCTGCGCTAGGAGCAGCCTCATGGGGTGGGCACCCCTCCCCTGAGGGTCAGAGGCTTGGCTGGACGCTGGCCATGGGATGGCCGCCCAAGGGGAACGCCTGGAGCAAGGCCCTGCTCACCTCCCCTCGGCCGGCCCCTTCCTCTGGGGCGGCGATGCCCTGATCTCAGGGGCGCCCGCAGGCCTGGCAGGACAGAGCTTTTCCCGATACTTCAGCGGCCGGGGGTGGGCGAAGGCCGGGCCATGCGGGAGGGACCGGGGGAGGCCTTGGGGGTCCCTGGGGCAGAGCCCGGGTGGGTGCGACACCCTGAGGAACGGCCCCCGCGACAGGATGGAGAGGACCAGCCCAGCTCCAAAGGGCACCGGCTCACGTCCGCGCACCACTTCTAGCAGGAACGGTGCCCGAGCCTCCGCGCAGAGGGTCGAGCAGCTGCCCGGGCTGGGCCAGCAGCACGGCTGACGCCGTCTTCCGCCTCGGGAGTCCCTGGGCCCAGCCCAGACTTTCCTGGCTGGGAGGCAGCTGTCCCGCCACCCCGCCGCCCACTCCCGGACCAGCATGTGGATCCTCAGAACCCAGGTCCCAAAGGAGCGTGTCCGTGACGACGTGGGAACTGCACACACTGTGCCTTCCCTGGGCCGAGGTGCCCAGCGGGCCCAGGGCTCCGAGCAGCAGCCCGCTCGCCTGGCCAGATGAGCCTCGCCTTGCAGGGTGGCCGAGCCTCCCCCGAGCCTGCCCGGGGCGCTGGCCTGCACCCCCGGCTGAGCCCACAGCGGACGGCCCCTCCCCGGGCGGAAGCCGACGGGCCTTGCCTGCTGCAGACGCGCCAGGGTGGGGACGGCTGGGGACGGCTGCCCCTCAGGCGCTGGTCTCGTCTCCCGGGGACTCAGGGGTCCTGCCTGCTTCCCTGGCCTCCCGCCGCCCGTGCGGAAGGCCCTCCGCCCCACCGTCCTCATCAGCCCCAGCGGGCAAGGCGGGGGGGGGGCGTGGGGGGGACACGGACACACAGACACAGACCACAGAAGCACAGCACGCTGGGAGGGGGTGGCCCCGAGGCCGCGACAACAGGTGACCTGGGCACGGCGGCCGGAGCCCCACGGGCCTCAGCCCCCACAGCCCTCTCCCTGGCCCGGCCTTGGTGGATCCCCTGGCCCTTCTGTCGACACCCTGGCCGGCTGAGGTGCCAGCCTTCCTGCTCCGACTCTGGTTCCTCTGCGGGAAGACAAGGAAGCGAGGCCCCGGCCTGCCCTCTGCTGCCTGCCTGCCACTTGGGGTAACTGGCCGGATGGGGACCTGGCCTGGGACCCTGAGGAGGGGGGGAAGATGGCCTGGAGATGAGCCAGGGCGCCCTCTCTGTGGGGCAAGGGCCGGCGGGCGCGGCACTGTGACGAGACGGACACGGAGCACACAGGGGCGGAGGCCTGTCCCGCCGCGGCGCGCAGGCCAGAGGCGCTTACCTAGGGAGAGTCCATTGGTGACCGCAGAGGAGGAGCTGGGGGCAAGGTCCCTGCAGGGGCCCCGGGGCTCTAGGACGCTGTCGTCCAGCAGATGCCTCGCTTTCTCCGACGGGAACGTCGCGCTTTTACTCTCAACTACACTCAACTGACACATCATACTGGAAACGGAAAGGAAGAGAGAAGGCAGAGCTCCTTATCGAGGGCGCCACCGTCGCCCCAGCTGCCCGGAGGCCGGAGCCGATGGTGGCCGCCGACAAGGACCTGGCCCCCGCCATCCCCCCGGCAAGTGCAGGCGCAGGCTCACCCTGCCTCACCCTGTGACCTCGGGCAAGCCCTCCCTTTCTGAGCCTCAGTTTCCCCAGCTGTCAAACGGGGACGATGGTCCCGGCTAGCCTGCCTGTCCGCCAGGTGATAGGAGGCGCAAGTGAACCGATGGTGCCGTGAGAGACGGGGCCACAGGACACATCCCACCCCACCCCGCCGCAGTCAGCACACCCCGTGGTCCAAACCCTCATTCCAATCATGCTCTCCGCTGTGGGCGCCAGGCCCTGTGGCCTCGCTGGCCTGAGCACGGGGCCAGAACGGAGCAGGGCGTCCATCTCAGAGGCTACATGGGTCAGCAGAGAGGGCCTGACAGGTGCCGGCAGCATCTGCACAGGGCAAGGCCAGACGCTTGGGAGCAGCTACTTTCTGCGGCCTGCAGGCAGCGCAGGCCAGCCTGGACGGAAGGCGAGAGGGAGGGAGCCGACCGTCCAGGAGCGTGTGCCCGACAGCGCAGGAAGGAGGACCCGGCTGCTCCGAGGACCACACGTGGCCCCCAAGCACGGGTCAACCGGGGCTCCCCGGGTCTTGGCGGCGACCGCAAGCGGATGCGAGCCAGCGCTGGCCGAGAGACCACAGCGCCGCCCCAGGCGGCAGTCACGGGCCACTGAACTCTGCATCCCCCGTGGGGGCACAAGTCGCGCGGGGACAGACCTCCCAGGAGGTCCCCGCCTGCTGGCACACGGGTCTCCTCCACCCGCTGCCCCACGCGCAGTGGACGCCGGCCCCCAGCAGCACACGGCCCGCGCTGCCCAGCCTCCCAGCGCTCCCGTCCCCAGGCCTGGACCAGGCAAGCGTCCCGTGTGCCTTTAGCTCACACCCCACGGCATAGCCCTGTGTAGGGCTGCCACGACGGTGGCGGGGGGGACGGACGTACGGATGACAACTTAGTTACCCACTTGTTGCCCAGGCTGTGGCTCTTCCTGTGTCGCGGGACCGGGGGGGTGGGGAGGCTGCCCGCAACGGACGTGTCCGGACAGGTGGGTCGCCGGCCGAACCTCGCGGAACTGGTGCCAGTGGAGGGGCCTGTGAAGAGAGAGGGAGAGGATCAGGGGTGCGGGTGGGGGTGGGGGTGGGACATGGGGGCGTGGGCAGGCGAGGTTCCCACCAGCCCTGTGCTCTCTGCAGGGGGCCGTGACCTTCCCCCGCCCAGACTGTCAGGGTGGCCAGTGTCTTGCAGCATGCGGTGCCTTGCCCAGTGCTGGGCAGCCCACGGCTCCCAGGGAGGTGAAAGGAGCCTGTGCGAATGGACGTGAGACCAGCAGCCTGGTCCCCTGGGCGGTAGCTGCCCGGGCCACCCAGCTGGGCCATCTCAGCACTGAGTGTCTTCTTGTGGGGTGCCCTCCCCCCAGGCTTTCCACAGTCTGCTCTCTGCACATGCATCCCACAGTGAGGGACTGGAGGGAGGGGGGGGCAAGGCTGGGCTCCCTTCCTCACCCTGCAAGACCACCACCCTGGGGCACCCTTACTGCTCTGGGCTGTGTACCGCGGCTCTCTACACTCCTGCAGGCCTGAGGGTGGCCACAGGGCCCTGGCACCTCTCCTGAGGCCCGCACTCCCCTCCCTTGGCCTCCGGAATCCCACAGGCCATGGTTCTCCTTTGGTGAAGCCGGCCTTGGGGCTGGCACACGGGGGGGGGCCTGGCCTGGTGGCAGGAGCTGGGAGCCACCAGGCTCCCAGCGCCCGCCGGCGAGTGACGCCCAAAGAACAGGCAGTGATGGTGACGTGCGGCCGTGGGGTCAGCAAGGGCCCTTGGGAGACTCCAAGCGGCAGGGAGGCGCCACCTCGGCTCTGAGCCGTGTGTGGGCAGCCTCCCCTGAGGGGGCCCTGCTGCCCACCCCCGCCATGGCAGCTGCCATCCCCGAGGTGGGGGTGAGATGGACCCTTGGGGACGTCCTGGGTCTGGCCCAGGGGACCCGGACTTGCTCTCCGGGTGACTATGGGGCACCGGCTGATGGGGCTGAAGCTCACACCGACGGTGGTGGGCGGCGAGTGTGGCCTGGGGGCGCGGCCATGGCCAGGGTGAGGGCAGCACAGCCAGCCTGCGCTGCTTGCTTTGCACGTCTTGCTCAGTGAGTGACCCACACGGAGGGCGGAAGGGGCCCCCGTCGGGGGTGAGCGTGTGGGGCTGCTGCCTGGGTCACCGGCTCCCGCCCCGGGAAGGTCAAGTGGCCACGCTCCTCCCACCGCACTGGCTCAGGACTCCCGGGGTTGCCGTGGTAACAATGTGGGGTGGCGGCGGCGGTGATGGGGTGGAAGTGCACTGACGGGCTAGCAGTGATGGCGGGCCGGCGGTGGGGGTGGCGGGGGCGCCCCTCAGGGCCCTAGTTCCCAGGGGAGGGCATGGCGGCCCTGGGGTCCAAGCCGTCTGGAGTCAGGGCCCACACACCCTCCCCGTGGACGGGGCACACTGCACTCACGGCGGTGGCCGGCTGGGGCCTGGGGAGGAGCCGGGACACCCGAGGACGCCCGCAGGCCCCAGGTGCTGCAGGCGGAAATGTCTCCGAGTCCATCACTGGCCCCGGAGACTTGCTGTGTCTACGCCCACCATGTCAGAGGGAGGCTGGGGGCAGGGAAGGCCACACGTGGGGGTGCTGGTGCGTTCCTTTAACAGCCGCAGGCCAAGCTTGGCTGCTCCGCGGCTAGCCGCTGCCATCCTGCCGGCCTCCATTCCCCCCCCACCCCCGGCCGCCTCCTCGGGGGGGGCCCCATCCAGGCAGGCGCCGAGTCCCACGTCCGGGCTCTCCCAGGCCGCCCTCTCACCCCTGACGTGTCCTGCTCAGCTTGTGATTCTGCTTCCAGGACGAGGCCGGATCCGCCCCCTACCCCCCTGCTGCTGGCGGCTCGGACGGCCGCAGGGGGGCAGGCCGGCCTCAGATGCCCCTTGACCCGGCAGGGCCCAGGAGGAGGGCCGGCCGGAGGACACCCACCCCTGCGGTGCTGAGCGACGTGCGTCCCTGCCGGGCCGGGGCCGGGTCGGCCTCTCTGCCAGGGCGCGACACGGCGACTGAGAGGCACGTGCCTGCCCGGCCGGCCTGGGTGGCCCCCACGTGATGGGGCACGTGTCCGCCAGGCCGTTCCTGGGCCAGGCGGCTGGCGGGCGGGCTTCTCGGCATCCCCGGGGAGGGGCGGGGGCGGGCGGGTGACCGGGAGCCAGGCCGCCCCCCCCCCTCAGCGAGGGTTCCCGCTGCCTGCCTGATATGGCACAAACAGCTGGAAAAACTGACCGTGGGGCTCGGCTATCTCAGAGGATTGCGCGCTTTTTCCTCGGCGCAGTTTTTCCATGAATAATCTTTCACGCTCTCGGAGTGGCTGTTTCTTCGGCAGTTTTATTGGAGCGAGTGAGAGCGGATGGGCTCTGCGGGGAACGAGATAGCATGGCGCACCAAGTCTGCTTCTCATTACGCTGCTCCGGGGCGGCCAGCGCCCCTGCCCCCTCCTTCCACCCCACCCCGGGGCCGCTCACAGGTCAGGAGGGGCGCGGGCCCGGCCGGCTCTCAACAACAAGGAGCTGGGGGGTCCCGGGGCGGCAGGCCGGGGCTGCGCGTGCCACCGGCCGGCCCAGTGACCCTGCGCCAGTCACCTCCCCCTGCACAACAGGAACACAGCCTGACCTGGCGGCCTCCTACCAGCAGAAGGGCAGATGGCATCCCGCCTCCTGAGCCCCGAGCTGGGGCCGGAAGCTGGGGGGCAGCCGGGACTGCAAAGTCGAGGTTCTGCCGTCATGGAGCCCAATCAGGGGCGGCCAGGGGGGAGACGAGAGACTGCATCCCCGGAGGCTCACAGGCTTTGAAGTGAGAACCGTCCAGGGAGGCTGGGGACCACGATGGTGCAGTGGCTGCGGCAGCTGACAGTCCCCGAGGCCCAGAGAACTCGGGCGCAGGGTCCCTTGGGTCCCTCAGCGTGACCAGGCCTCGCCGGTGCCACGTCGAGTGGCTGGGGGTGCCAGGCTCAGGAGCCTGCTCCGAGGAGCAGCTATGGGCAGCAACAGCGGGCGGTGCGCTTGGGAAAGCAAAGGGCGGAGGAGCCCGCTGGCGGTCAGGGGCTGGAGAGCGCCAGCAAGGGCAGCAGCGTGCGGACAGGGACTCAAGGACAGACGGCGGAACCCGTGAGAGAACCCACAGCGGCCAGGCTGGCTGAGGGGCTGAGAGCTTGGTGTGCGCGTGTGTGTGCGTGTATGGGGCAGGCACCACACGGCCGGAGCAGCAAGGTCTCTGGAGGAGCCCCAGTTCCATGAGGGGCCGCGTGGAGGATCTCGGGAAGGAGCAGTGATGCACCGGTTCCCACCCCAGGGAGCCCACACCGGCCACCGGGCAGCTGGACACGGCTTAGGCCGCCGGCTGGGACGAGGACGAGAGGCGTCGGGGCGGTGGACCAGGTGGGGACATGGCGGGAGGGACACAGGTCTCCATGGTGCAGACAGGGCGTCCAGCTCGGAGCAGGCTGCGGGCTGGTGAGAAGTCCAGCCCAGGAGGCCGGCCCAGAGGCCACGGCGCAGAGCTCTGGACGCAGGCAGTGGTGGGCGGCCACGGGGCCCTGTCAGCACAGGGGCGTGAGGAGCCCTGGCAGGGGGTGCGCGTGTCCAGGGTCGCAGGTCAGCGAGCAAAGGAAGGCCTGCGGCCAAGTGCGGGGACGGGGGTGGTGCGCCGAGAGGAAGAGACGCACCGTGGAGGGGGACTCAGGGTCAGGCCCTGGAGGCTCGCATGGAGCCCTGAGGGGTCTCGGAGGCCACGCTTGTTCTCGGGCTCCAGGGCGCCTGGGGGGCGGGCCACACCCACCCTGGGGCCAGCGCTCGGCCTCAGTCCCCCACCATCCCACGACCCAGCCTGAAGGCCCAGCTGGCCACCCGGCTCAGCGGGACTGTCCTCTTTGTGCATCACAGCGGACAAGCCTGGCGGGCCCAGAAACGGCCTCTGTTCAGCCCGTGTGTGTCTCAGAGGAGAGAAAAATGGGGGCGCAAAGAACTGGTGACCTTGCCCTGCTCAGGGGCGAACGCGGACAACAGCAAGGGCCTCCACGGGACGGAAGCCCCCCAAAGGGCTGGGCCCCCACCCGCCGACCGTCTGCTCTGGGCAGCCAGCTTCTGGCCTTCTCAGCGCCCGTCCACCTGCACTTAGGGAACGGCTGCGGACAACCTCCCCCGGCAGGTGGGAGGCAGGGGCCGCATGCCCAAGGCCCAGAGCAGGATGGGGGCGCATGGTCAGGGCAGCCGGGGTGCCCGCTGCTGGGATGGGGGCCTGGTTCCCACGGGCTTCCAGCAGCTCCGAGCGGGCTGGTCAGCCGTGCCCGCTGCCCAGTCTGGCAGCCCTGGCCCCTGCTCCCGGGGCTGCGCTCGCCAAGTCTCCCAGGTCGGAAGTTAACGGGAGGCAGCTGGGCGCACAGGGAACGTGCGGGAGTCACAAGACACGCTCTCGCGGCCAGCCGCGGGGAGGAGCGCGGGCCCTCCTCCTGGGCCTCCGGGCCTGGAAGGGCGGCCGTGGCGATCGGGAGCGCGTGAGGCGCCGCCCTCGCCAACTGGCCGGGGCTCCCGTGCCTGGGCTCCTCTCCCACGTGCCGGAGCCGGGTTCCCAGGCCGGGCCGGGCTGTGGCAGCGCCCGTGGCGTTCCAGGCTCGGCCTCCGCGCAGTCTGTTTGTGTTCAAAGCCTCTGGCCAGGTTTCCTGGTGGGGCCTGGGAGCCGGTCACTTCTGCGTTCACACGCATTCTTTGCTCCTCGTCCGTGCGGCTCTCACGGGCCCCCCCGCCCCGGAGCCAAGATGCAGCTCAGGCAGCGCTCAGAGGGCCTGGCTCGCCGCTCTCCGGGCTGGCACGCCACGGCCCGCCATCACACCGAGGCCCAGACGTTCTCTCCCCCCCTGCAGAGTTGGAGGCCGGGCTCCGGGGCACCTGGCGAGGGCGCTGGGGGGGGCTGTGGGCCCCTCGTGAGCAGGTGCCACTGGAGGCGGGCACGGCATGGGCAGGGCAGGTCCGGGGCTCCACTGCCTGCCCTGGAGGAAGAGGCTGCAGCGACGAAGAACTGAGCACTGAGCAGAGTGAGACTCCGGGTTGAGGGGGTGAGAAGAGGCCTCTAGGCCCTAGGGGGCACTGTACCTGGGGGCACTGGCGCCCCTCGCCCACGGGGTGTTGTTCCCAAGGGCACCTGTTGCGTGACTTGGGCACGAGGGGCCCACGTGGCGCAGCCGGAGAACTGTGGAGGCCGCCCTAGGCGTGTGACACCAGCAGGCCCATTAGCCCAGGTGCAGATAGCGGGGGGAGGGGGGGATTCCCCGTGGGGAGCCGAGGGCAGGAGGGCAGCCGAGTAGCCAAAAGCTGGCCGTGGGCACAGCCAGGAGGGCACAGGGGCTGGACAGGCCCCGGATGTACCCGCATCTGCCAGGGGCCCGCAGGACCCCCGAGAACTCACAAGGGGCCCCTTGTGAGAAGCAGCATTGGTGTCAGGGAGCCCCGAGACGGCAGGGCCCCCTCTAGGCCCGCTTCCTGCCCCTGGCCCCTGCAGAGAGGCAGTAGGGAGAGTCAGGGCGGCCCTGGGAGGAGGCAGGGAGACTCAACATCAAATCAGGTCTGCGGGTGCGGCTCGGGCATGAACCAGGCCCGGGGCATGAGGCTGGGAGAGGCTGGGGTGCCGTCTGGGGCTGCGGAGACACGGCGTGGTAGGGACGGGGCCGAGTTCCCCGGACCCTCGTGCCTCCTGCCCGCCCCAGGTGCCGGGTTGTGGGGACAGCCTGGCCAGCCCCCAGGGCCTGGTGCCTTCCCCTGTGCACGAACAAGCCTCCCAGCACCGCTGCTTAGAGAATGGGGTGCCACCAGCCCCAGCTCGGGGCAGGTGCGCGGGTCCCCCAAATTACAGACGGAAGCACTTCCCGGGGCTCCGCTCGTGCAGAGGCTCCTGCTGCGGCGGCGACATCGAGCCCGTTTCCGAGTAGGAACCGGCTGGTCTGGTTTCCACGCAGGTCCACACAGCTGCTGCTGCCGTGGCCCTGCCTGCCGGTCTGAGTGGCCTGGGAGCGGGTAGGCCCTCGTGAGCGCCAGGGCAGAAGGCCCGGCCTCCAGGCTCCTTCAGCTTCCGAGTCTTCGGCCCTGGACGCCGTGGTGGGGGGACAGCCACTCCAGCTGTGTCCAGCCTGACCTCCTGACCTGGCAGGACCTGGGTGTCCAGCGAGGTGGCCGCTGGGGGCCGCTGGGCTCTGGGGCAGGCACGCAGGGGTGTGGTGGTCTGGAGAGAGACGAGCCCCGCTGTCCTCCCTGCTGGGGCAGGGGCCGGCCAGTGCCAGGCGCAGGGTTGAGGGCTCCTCCAGCCCCGGCCCTCTGACGCGAGCCCACCTGCAGGGTTTATTCTGGCTGCGGACGCAGCGGCTGGAAATCTGCAGCTCTGGAGCTCAGGAGGCTGACGGCCCGGGGTGCGCGGCCGAGAGGTGCTGGCGGGGACCCCAGGCCTGTCCGGCCCGGGAGCCGGGCTTCAGCCACCACCAGGCAGGGACACCCGCAGGGCGGGACGGTGCGTCGCAGGCAGCCCGAAGGCAGGAGCCCAGAGACCAGGGGCCCGCTCGCTGCCAAGGCGTCTTCAGAGCAAACCCATCAATTGGTCCAGCCACAGGAGGTGGGGCCGGCGAGGTCTGGAAATGTCTTCACCGGGCCCCAGGCGCACGCAGAAACGCTTCCCGCTCCGGGGGTCAACGTGCTCCGTGTTCCCGCTCTCCAGGAAAATATTAGTTCACTTCCATCAACGAAACATGGCAGGCGGGGGGAGCTGGGAACGTGGCACCGCTGGCCTGCTGGCTGCCCAGGCCAGAACCTGAGAAGGCTTCTCTGTCTCCTTTCTCACAGTCTGTGCGGCTGTTGCGCGGCGGCTGCCCCGAGAGCCTCGCTCCCCTCCCCGCCTCGCTCCCCTCCCCGCCTCGCTCCCCTCCCCGCCTCGCTCCATGCGGTGGGCTGGTGCAGATGCAGGTGCGTCCCAGGGGCCCTGCTCTGACGGAGGTGCCCGGGGGCAGGCACAGCTGCAGAGAAGGGCCAGGGCCCACCGGCCATCTTGGTCTGGCTCCCCCCCAGCCTCCTCCATTCAGCCACTTGACCTGAGCCACGCCTCACCCCCAGGGCTTCTGCTGCCACTGGCACCCCCCGGCCCCTGCTGAGACCCGCAAGCTCCCGCCAGCAGGTCTGCACCGCTGGGCACCCAGTTCCCGGCCTGTCCCTGAGCCCCACGGCAGGAGCCTGGCTCACAGCGGCCCTTGGCGTGCCAGGGAAGAGGGAGCGAGCAGACACAGCCTGGGCCCTTGGCTTGATAGGTGTGGGGGCCCCAGCGCCCGGCAGCCAGAGCTGCAGCTCCCCGCCGCTCCCGAGCGGCCAAGGGAGCCTGCGTTCCTCCCATTCCTGGGACTGAGAGCGGCGCATTCCTGTTCCCGGGTCTGGTCGGCTCCTGCCACGCTGCCCAGTCCGACTGCCAGACCGGGGAGGCCTCCCTGGAGCTGCCCCTGGGGCCGTGTGCCCCCCGGACCCCCCAGGCTGGACCGGCGGCAGACACGCGGGCTTCCGCCCCTGAGTCGGCGGTGGGGAGCCCGGACCCCAAGCCCAGACCCTTCCAGACCCTCCCAGACCCTCTGGGGTCAGCGAAAACCTAACATCCGGCTTCCAGGGCTGCAGCCAGGGCTTTGGAAAATCCCCGAGAGC
>PVHY01033577.1:0-11021 GCA_004024945.1 Uropsilus gracilis
CCCGCCCCGCACCCCCTGACCACAAAGACACCCCGTCCCTTCCCGCTGCCCGCGCAGCCCCTGACCCTGACCCCCAGGGCCCCCCACATCCCCTCGCGCCCCCCTCCCTGTGCCGGTCACCCCGAGATCGGGAAGAGGCAGCCGAGCCCGGGAGGCCTGTGCCCTGCACCCACACCTGGGCAGCGCAGCCAGCCGGGAGGACAGGGCGCCAGCCCCGCTCCCCAGGGAGCGCCGGCCCGGCGGAGTGCAGGGGTCAAGGTCCAGCGGCCGCAGAGCTGACCAGCTGCAGCCGTGCCCGCCCGGCGCCCTTGGGTGGGAGGGCCGAGCCGTGAAGGCCGAGGAGGCCGTGTCCTCCCGGTGTAGGGCCGGCTCCTCCCTCAGCCTGGAGGTGCTAACGGCGGGCGGAGCGGGGACCCCTGGTGCGTCCAGCTTCGAGGTCCCTCCTGCAGGCAGAGCCGGGCCACCGGCCCTCTCGGGTCTCCCTCTAGCGGGCGATGCCTGGCGAGTGTCCGGCCTGCCGGCTGGTCAGCTGCGCGGGACTGGCCCCGCACCGTATGGGGAGCCGTGAGCCCCAGGCCACGCTGCCCCCACCCGTGATGGCCACCCGCATGGCTGCCCCCTCCACCCACCCCCTGCCCGCGCCCGAGCACCGGCTCCTGCACCACCCATGGCCTCAGCGGTCCCGTCCAGCTTCGGGCCTTGGCTTCGGTCAGGGGAGGGGCGGGCTTGGTTGGGCCTGCCAGGACCAAGGCTCTGGGGATCTGGGGGAGGGGGGTGCTCTCAAGACGGGCGCCGGGGGGAGGAGGCCACGGACACTTGGTCACTGGGGACCAAGCAGGGAGGTGGACACAGCGTCCCAGGCACCACGCGCCCCCCAATTCTGTTGGGGTGCCACAGCCTGGGGGGCCCTGCTTAGGAATGGGCGCGTGAAGGCCAAACCGGCCGCTCACACACTGGCCCTGCCCCCGCGCGCAAGGACAGAAGGGCAGAAGGACCCTGGCTGTGGGCAGGGGCGGGGGAGGGTGCAGCTTCTGGCTGATAGCACCCATGGCTATCAGTGCACCCCTCCCCCCCCGGAACTGGACAAGAACGGAGCAGCGTCCAGCCTCCAAAGGGAGCCCCCCAAAGGGCGTGCCAGCCCCCACCCTCTCTGCTGTGAGACCAGGCACCCAAACCCATCTGGAAGCCCACCCACGGCCTGGAAGGTGGCATGGTGCCTGCATCTCGGGGATGGCACCATGGCGAAGGGTACCCGGGTGAGGAGGGGAGGGGCAGCAAGCAGGCCGCTGTGTCAGTGACGGAGAGCATTTTCCCTGGCGCCCCTGGACAGTGGTGGGACGTGGTCCTGCCACCACCGCCCTCCTCACCCCCGCCCCTGGGCCGCTCCAGGCACTCGTGGTGTTTGCAGCCGGGCCTGGCCTCCCACCCTGTGCACACATGACGCAGCGTCCATGCCCTCGCCACAGCGGCCGGTCAGCTGGACACGCCACAGCCATGTTGCACGGCCAGCGACCAGCACTCCCGTGAGCAGACCCCTCCCTGCCCACACTTCTGTGCCCTCTCTGCAGCAGCCGCCCTCCCAGGTGGCATTCTGGAAGCCACATTGGCAAACCCAGCCTGGAGGTGCTATGTCAGCAGACCCCCACCCTGGGCGTCTCTCTAGGTGCACCTGGGAGCAAGAATGTCCCCACGGCCCTTGGTGCGGAGCCACCTGCGACACAGGACGCAGAGGCCACCACCACTATGGACAGAGGGAGGAAGGGGCCTGGAACCAGGGGCTGAAGGCCAGGCTGAAGGGGGAGGCAGATGCAGGTGGCGTCCCCTGGAGGTGAGGCGTGGTAGTGCAGGAGGAGAGAGGCCCCAGCGCGGTGGACTCTGGCTGGGGCTGATAAGGTCTGTAGAAGGAGCTGCAAGGCTGGGGGAGGAGGTGGCCCAGGGAACCTGACCATTCCTGGGGAGCAGCCCTCCCCCTTCCCCGAGGCCAACTGTCCAGGATGTGGCCATGCGGGGAGAGGTGACTGAAGCGGGGACCCCAATACGGGCAGTATTAAAGCCTAGGCTCTGATGCTGTTAGCTGCGTCTGAAAAACAGGGAGTCAAAGAGGCCTGAACGGGATGAGGGGGCTTCGGCTTTGCTGCAAGTTCCGGGTGTGGTCCCGAGAGGATGAGAGGACGTATCACCTGGAGGGTGTGTGGAGGGGGAGACTGGCTTTGGGGGAAGAAAAGGAGAGAGAGAGAGAGAGAGAGAGAGAGAGAGAGAGAGAGAGAGAGAGAGAGAGAGGAGATTAAAAGGCAAGGAGCAGACAGACTTCTTTTGGGGAGAGGAGAGATGAGAATGGCAGGCAGGTAAAGAGTAGCCCGAGTGACCAGGCTGGGCAGAAGCCCCCTGGAAGAGTGAGCTGGAGGTGGCGAGGAGCCATGGTGGCTGGCAGAATGGCCGGTATGGAGAGTGTGGCACCGCAGCAAGGCGGCATCGTGAGCTGGTCCCTGGAGATGCTAGGGATGGGGAAAGCTGATTTGTACATCAGCAGTTGTGGAAGAAGTTTGAAGAGCCTTGGAGAAGTGGAGCAGCTCGGAACACTGGAGAGAGAAGAAGTGAAGAGAAGATGCTGGAGAAAGACAGAACTTGGCAGAGTGCCTGCCTCAGGTGTGGAGGGGCAAAGGGCGCCTTCTTGGACTGTGTCTTTGGGACCTTTAGACTGAGAATGGCGACTGGGGTCAGATAACCGCCACGTGTGACTTTGAGGACTGTTTGTTTTCCCTGTTGAATTCCCTTGTAAATAAACCCTGTTGTTAAACTGCATTTTGACTGACTACACCTGGGGAGTCCGAACCTGCGGGAACCTGGGTGGCAGAAGCCGGATTTTAAAAGTACCACTTTTTTCCATGGCTTGCTGTCTGGTGACTTTTGCCCTTTTTTGACCCGATCTCACTTCCACAGAGCAGCTTTTTTGCCAAAGCTCTGTATTTTCTCTAAAGAGAGCAAGTTCCCAGAATGTGAGATACACGTGCTGTCACGAGCAGACATGGAGACCTTTCAAAAATGAAGTCCCGCCATTTCTTCCAAAGTCTGGCTTTTGCACACCACTGACTCTTGTCTCATCTGCTAGCGTGAATTGTCCAGAACCTGCTCTTCGCACTGGAGCAGAAGCACGCTGGCTGGCTTTAAAGCCTCCAAAGATGCTATTTGGGAAATAAGGTTGACTAAGAAGCCAAGCCATTAAAGACATACACACACGGAGAGACACAACGCCAAGTGGCAGCCGTCTGGGGCAGGACGCTTCGGGGGAGTTTTATTCCCTTCAGTCAGTTGTGCTGTGCTTTTCAGAGACTCCAACGAGGAGGCTCTTTCCAACTGCCAAGGGAACTGCCCAGCTCCTCCTGACTTTCGCTGTTCATCCTGGTGGCCCCTGAATGCAGCATGAACTGCAGAGATATGGTCACTTCTGCACCCTGGGCACTGCTACCCAGAACCCCCCACGTGACCCAATGCTCCCCAGGCACCCCGATGGGGAGGGACCTGGGGCTTGGAAGTGTAATGCAAGTGGGGGGTAGTCCAGACCGGAGGCCAAGAGCAGACTCAAGGTCCAGGTGTGGAGTCCTGGGCTCTGGGGCCCTGGACTCTCTGGTTGTCTGTGGGTGGACGCAGGGCCGGCCTGAAGCCTGGGGGCAGCGGGGACCAGCACCACCCTCCGTCGTGTGGCCCGAGCTGGTGGGAAGAGCTGATGGACATGGATACCCACGTCCTTGCCCTCAGCAACCGCTGGCAGGGCACGTGGCTACTTTCAACACGTGAAGGCCAAGCGCGTAACAGACCACAGGAGCCGGGCAGTACACCGTCAGCACTTTAATGCATGGCAGCGCCTCACCGCACTGGACCAGAGCAAGCACACGTCCGCCCCGGGGAGAGAAAACGCAGGTCTCCACCTGTCTCTCAGGGCTTCCTCTACGCACTCAAGACAGAGCCCGAGCCAAGGAGCGATATGGACTCCTTGGAGTGGCCGCTGAGTGGATGGTCCCTGCGGCTGGGGGCCAGGCCAGGGGTGCGTGTTGGTGCTGCTGTATTGTTCCTCTACTTGCTTCCCAAATCACCCATCACCCAGCCCTGGCCCAGGGAGAGGGCGCACAGGAGCCTGTTCCTGGTGGTTCCAAGGGAAGCCTTGACTTTGCTCCTCTGCACACATTGAGGAAGACGGTAGTTATTTGTTCCCAGGAAAAAGAAAGAGGCTCCTCGAACATTTAAAATGGGGCGGGGGGGGGGGGCAAATTGGTTATATCACCTGAATCTGAATATAGATTAGCTTATCGGTTTATATTATGAGATGATCAGATTATGTATTAGTTTGTATTAGTTTATCCTAATGTTGGAAGTTGCCCCCCCCCTTCATAAAAATGAGCATGCGAGAGCTTTAACCAATGAGGCTTCTGCAAATCCTGGAGCGTACGGAGTCAGGGCACCACCAGAAAACTCTGAGAATGTCTGCTATAGCTTATTGGCAAGGGAGGATTTCTGTCTGCTTGTTCGTTGCTTTGTTTCCCCCACCTTTGGGAGAGAAATAGTCTATCTCCAGTGGAGAGAAACTCACTGTAACTTAAGAATTGGGGCTTCAGATCCAGATTATAATTCAAAGAGTAGTGGCGAAAAACCTACCGCAGACCAGACTGGGGGCTTGGCGCAGGTGGTTGTTCTCTGCTGAGCTGACTCTTGCTGAGTAGAGCAAAGATCATGAGATACAGTGACGTGAAGCAAAGAACTGCAAGTTGGCACTGATTCTATGCAAGCATTGCTCTAAACCCATAGGGGGAACCCTCCAATTCCTTCTTCTCAAAGCACAGTACAAAGTTTCAAAATGCAAAAAAAAAAAAACCCCAAAAGTTGAACTATAGTGACTTAAAATTGGAAGAATGATTTTTTTTTTTCTGGAAAAAATAAGTCACAAAAACCAAATCCACCAAATGCGCACACAGGCTCTGTGCAGAATGACTTAGACCGCCCCCTGGTGACAGAGCCTGGAACTGCAGCCGGGTTAACCTGAAACCTGGCAAGTGATGACATCAACAATGATGGGAAGTCACTCTTTTCCAGATGGTGAGATAACATCTAGGTCACGTCCGCAGGCTGCCCAGGACGCCTCCCCAGGGAGAGGACTTTGTTCTCTGCTTCTGTTGAAGGGCCACTCCCTCCAGCCCCATCGTCCCACTTAGAAGGTTAGAAGGTCCTGGATTCCCAGATGGATCCACACCACACGGCAGCCTTATCCCAAGTGATCCAGTTAACAAGGAATATTTAGGACTGGAGCCCGGGACATCCTCTCCTCCTTCCTTCCCTGCGGCACATGCCCTCAGCTCAGCTCAGCCCTGGCGGTTTAGAGATACCCGCTCCCCACGTGGGCTCAGAGGCCCATGGCTTGAATGGAAGCGGCCGGTGCTGTCAGCATCATCGGGACGTGTGAAGTCTATCGTGGCTTCGTGAGGAATCTCTGCAGAGAAGGGACGCCACAGGCTGGCTGGCGTGGCCGGGAGATGGATGTCCACCCTTGCCCCCAGCTACTTCCTGCTGACTGGTGAGGCTGCGGCTTCCACTGCCTCTAGACATGGGCTGGTGCTTCCCGAGTTCCGGGCTGGACATCCGAGAGGCGACGGCGGGGCAGAGAGCAGGCGGGAGCCCCACAGGCGGAGGAAATAGCCTGGGCGCCATTGGCCATTCTTCCAGATGTGGGCATTGGCATTGCAACAGCAGAAAAGCGAGCTGTCAAGCGAGAAGGCTGGAAATAAACTCTTCAAATGGCAGGAGTCACAGCTCCCAACTGGAGACGCAAGAGACCAGCACCCACATGCTGGAGAGTGGCCGGGTCTTGGGGTGCCTCCATGGGTCCTGGGGCCCAAGTGTGTGGCTTAGCTGCTGTGACACTCAGTTGCTGAATGCTGGGGCTGCTGGGAAACATCCAGGAGACCACACTGCGCGCACCTGCGGCCACACTGCGCGCACACAAGACCTGGTTCAGGCTGGGTCCACGGCCAGCTTTACCAGTCCAGCTTCAGGTCCGCCTTGCTCCAGACGTACTTTCCTCCTCGCTTTAGAAACATCTTTTCGTCGAAGCCGCTGAACTTGATGGCTTCCTCGACGCCGACGTCCAGGATGGAGCGCGAAGGGTCCTTGCGGCCGCCCTGGCAGTTCAGGAAGCGCATCTGCGGAATGAGGACAGAAGTCAGGGGACCCCGTGGCCTCCCTCCTGCGGACTCTCTCGGGGGCCTTGTCCCAAGCAAGCGGTGTTTGGGGCGCCCATCATTTCAATAGCTGCTCGCCAAAAACAGGGGCCAGAGGCCTCGGAGAGGAACCGCCACTCCACGGCAGCGGCCCCTCAGTCAGCTGTACCCCGACGTCACACAGCCCACCCGCTCAAGCCCAGCTGTATCTGGGGTACGGATACATGGCTGTACCCCGACGTCACACAGCCCACCTGCTCAAGCCCACCTGCATCTGGGGTACGGATACATGGCTGTACCCCGACGTCACACAGCCCACCCGCTCAAGCCCAGCTGCATCTGGGGTACGGATACATGGCTGTACCCCGACGTCACACAGCCCACCTGACAAGCCCACCCAAAGCCAGCTGCGGAGGCAGGGTTCCAGGCCAAGAGGCGACTTCCTGCAGACCGAACCCCCCAGAGGTGCAAGGCCTCACAGCACTGTGGGCCTCCACCCACCTGAGGCTCCCTGACTCCAAATGTCCTTCAACCGACACCAGCTGCCCCCGGGAGCACTGGGCACACACATGCATGCCCCCTGTGGCCTCGGGGAGAGCATCTGGGCAGCAGGGGGTGGGGGGTAGTGACTGCTGGACGTCAGGACATGCGTGTCTCTGGACGCCAGGTGGAATAGAGATACATGGCCCCTTGGCTCCTGTGGCAGCCAAATGGGAGCCTTAAGGGAGATGAAGGGGGGATTCTGAGCTGGGAGTGTGGCATGTGGCACGGGGCACCCCAAGACGCCCGCCTGGCACTGCACGGTGTGGAAACAACGAGGTCAGAGGAGCTAATAAGCTAAGCATGATGCCCAGCTCCGTCTTACTCCCTTTTCAGGGGTGTTTGGGGAAAGGCCGCCTTTCTTCTCTCGAGACAGAGCTGGCAGTGACCACCGCGTCAGTTTGGGGGTGCAAGGTCATGGCTTTGTATTTGCACCCCCCGCGAAGTCCCTGCATCCCAAGTCCGGCTACCGGTCACTCCCAGCAAGACGGGCTCGCAGTCTTACACGTGGCAGCTCCCAGCCACTGTCCCGCTTTGCTTAGAGGTAAGTGGACAGCCGGAGAGAGTCACAAGCCCACGTCACCGGCCACCACCCGGAGCTTCTCAGCAGCCGAGGCCCAGGCCTGGTGGGAGATGGTCCAGGTGAACACTCTCGGCGGAGGCTCGTGAGTCCAGGTTGAGGGACGGTGGCCGGGACAGGGTCACCGCCGGCGTGGGATGGACACATCCTGTCTCCACAAGCAGGGACTGCAGGATGAGCCGGTGCTGACCCCAGAGCCCCGGTCGGGGTCGGGTCGTGGGGCTCCGGCCACTGGCAGGTGTGTGGCCGCTGCTCATCACACTGCCAGCCAGCTGGGGGCACGGAGGGGCAAGTGGGCCCTGTGGACAGATGGTCAGGCCCAGCGGAACCCACGTCCAGCCTGCTGCCGGGGCGTTGTGGAGGGACCCCACCCCCCTCAGCTCGCTAGAAATACTCACGTATTCGTCCAGGATGAGGTAGGAGTCTTTCATCTGCAGAGGAAGGAAACGCAGGTTCAGTCTGCCATGAGTTTCCCTACTGTGCTTCCATCGCACACTGTGTGCGCACATGTGTGTGCCTGCAGGCGTGTGTATGCATGTGTGCGTGTGTGTGCACGCACTGTGGCATTGCTCGTGCCTTCAGCACCGGGCATCACTGGAGCGACCACTGAGTGTCCCTCACAAGGTGCCCCTCCCCCCACTGGACGCTTCATCTCCATCTGTCCCTCTGGCTCAGGAGCGTCTGTGCAAGTCCAGGGGGGCAGAAGGACCCCAGGGATGTGCCCCCTGGGGGGATGGCTGTCTGCATCCGCCCGCCCCGTCATGCTGACTCCACAGCCATGACCGGCGGGGCGTTTGACGTCAGCTGCCGACCGGGGATCCTCCCCCGTCCCCTCTGCAAAGCTGCCCTCCCCCCCACCCCCACCCCGCCGCCGCAGCCCCGCCCGGGCCCCTCGGCCGCGCTGTGAGGCGTCCAGGGCAAGAGGCCTCGCTGACCGGCTGGAAGCCGAGGAGGGGCCCTTTGGCTGCGTGGCTCCGGCCGGGACGCTGGTGCCGTTTAAACGCTTTGAAAATACCGAAATCGGGGCTGGTCGGGGCCTGGCGCTCCGAAGCC
Source organism: Uropsilus gracilis (assembly GCA_004024945.1). NCBI lineage: Eukaryota > Metazoa > Chordata > Mammalia > Eulipotyphla > Talpidae > Uropsilus > Uropsilus gracilis. The sequence continues at coordinate 8,380 of PVHY01033577.1, forward strand.
GTCGGAGCCCGAAACAGCCCGCCGAGGGCGGCCAGCGCTGGCCGCTCCCAGCTCCCGGGGCCTCTGTGCCCGGACGCCAGGGGCCGCCCTGTGACCCGGGAAAATGCTTTCCTGGTTTCGGAGGAAAACGCGAGCTGCTCCGCCTCTTGGGCCCGTACAAGGCCGCGGGGGGAGCAGACTGGGCGCCCCAACGGCCATCTGCACCCACAGGACCGCCCACTGGGGGCCGACCAGCGTCCCCTCCAGCTTCCAGGGAGCCCAGGAGCTGAGAGCCTGTGGCCTCGGCCGCCACCGCCGCACACGGCTCCAGCAAGGCGTGTCCCTCAGGGGGACGGGGAGGGCTCCCGTCACCCCCCTTCCCCGCCCGTGGAGGGGATCTGGGGTCTCCTCGAAGCCCCGGGGCTGGGGGAGGCGTGGCCAGGACGGAGGCCTCGTCCACCACGGCGGCCCGGGGGAGCGCCCTGGTGGATGCCGGGGGGGCGCGTCCTACAACCTTCTGGTTGGACTCGGGAACCAGGCAGGACACGTCTCTGTGGCGCTCCAGGAAGGCCTCGAACTCCTGGTCGCTGATGACGAACCTCTCGGCCTCCCTGAGCGCGTCCTCCCCGGCGTTCTCGCCCTCGATGAGGAGGCACTGGAAGACCTGCGGGAGGGCAGAGGGGGCGCTGGGCCAGGTGCCGCGGGGGCCCCCTGCGGCCGCGCTGGCGGGGAGCGCTGCCGAAACTCAGGGGGACCCCGGGCCCCGCTCGTGACCCCAGGCCTCTCCGAAATGCCGCCCCCTCCCCGCCTCCCGCATTCAGCACAGGCCTCCGCCCACACATAAATAAGCCGGATGGTGCCAGGCTCTCCCTGCCAAGTCCTGTCCACACCAGGTGGATTTTCTGCGCACAGGTTCTTCGGACAACCCCTCCCCCCAGCCCTGGGCCGCATTATCCTCGGTGTTCCAGAAGGGAAACTGAGGCACAGAGCAGGCACAGAGCTGCCTAATGTCGACCGTGGCGGAGAGAAGGGCCAGCCTGGTTCCCCAGACGCCTGCCTGGAAGGGCGGGGTCCTGGCTCCTGGTCCCGGCCGTCTCCCCGAGGTCATCCTCACGGCAGACGGTGACCGCCACTCACCTTCCAGCGGACGGGGTTCAGGGCTCGGATGTGCTGGTTCATGTCTTCGTCCACGTTGAAGCGGTTGATGACGGAGTTGATCTTGAAGGCCACGCGGTAGTCCCGGCACCACGCCCGCAGCTTCCGCAGGTTCTCCACGTGGTTCTTCTTGCCCTGGCCGCGGCCGATCAGGACGTTGACGCTCTCGTCGAAGCTGTCGCAGGAGATGGCCAGGATGTCCAGGTACTCGCCTGAGGCAAAGGGTCAGGTGAGACGCCCCCTGAGCCTAGGGCCCCAGCGCGTGTCCCTCTCCCTCTGTCGGCGCATCTGGTCTTGCATCTGGGTCCTCGTTTTTGAAAGGACATTGCTTCTCGGACCTTCAACACACATGCTGAGGTGTGCCTTGTACTTGCTGTCTGATTGCATAAGCCCGAAGCGCTACTCAGGCACAATGAGGCGACGTTGACGCCCGGTTGTTCTGAGACGGTGTGTGTGCACACCTGGGTGAAGACACCCCGTGCCCCTGTGTCACTACACCCCGTGCCCCTGTGTGGAATGAACCATTATTTAAAGCAACTGCAATTGTCCTCTACGCTGCTCTCAGACCAGCTCCCAGGGCCACAGTGTTGTTGGGAAAGGCACTAACTGAACAGGTGATTCATAAGCAAAGCCAACACTAGGTGCGTTGTAAGGGTGACCTTACACCCAGCGGTTCCCAGTCCCGGCACATCCAGCCGGACAGCTCTCCACCGGGGCCACAGACACACGAGGCAAAGCTCCCAGCAGCCCCAGCTGCCCCCAGAGACGAAAGCCCCCCTTGAACTGGTTCCTTCTGTACACACCGGGCTCACACACCCGCTGGTTCGTGGCTGCTGGCCAAGGGAAGCGCCCAGGGGAAGGCAAACCGCCAGGTTATCAGACGCACCGTGGGTGTCCATCCCTGTCAGTGCCCAAGCAACAGCTGGCGTCCTGTCCCGAGCTGCCCTCGCCAGCTCCGCTATCTCTCGGCCACACTTGTTTACACGGTGCCCGCCGCCCACGCCCACCTGACTGCCCGCAGCTCGAGATTAGCAAGAGCACCTCAGCCTGTCCTCCCATCCCCTCCCGGGCCTAGCCCGATGCCCGCGGCTGGACAGGGAACCACAGGCCCCGCAGTGGGCCTCGGCGAGGCCCCGGGCGACTCACCGAACTCCCGGAACCAGCGCTCCCGGATCAGGCTTCCGTTGCTGACCACGCTGACGCTGGGCAGTTGCAGCTCCTCCTTGCAGAAGCGCACCAGCTGGCCCAGGTACTGGCCCCGCTGCGGCAGGAAGGGCTCCCCGCCCGAGAAGTTGATCTTCTCCATGCCTGCGGGAGGCAGAGACCCGTTTCCCAGGGCCCCGGCAATGCCACCCACCGCTGCCACGGCCCCCCGACCCGCTGGGTCAACGGAGGAGCCGGGGTCAGTGGGGCCAGGCCGGCTCAGTGACCAACGGGGCCACAGGCAGGGGCCACTGCACTGCCCCGAGACCTTCTTCCTGGGCTGGACCGGCTCTCCCCTGAGCCTG
>PVHY01033578.1:0-11032 GCA_004024945.1 Uropsilus gracilis
TCTACACTCATCCATGCCAAAACCCAGAGTGTTCTTTAGGTTGTCTGAGAACTGTGGCTCTTATTTCTTGAGCATCATTCTTTGAATGATGTTATTTTGTATACGAGTCACATAATTCAAGATATAACAAGTGGGAGCTATCTACATAGCGGACCTTCCAACAGCCTAGAGTCACGATCAGAATTAGTGCCCAGGTGAACATGGGGAGAAATAATTCTCACATTTCCTATTGATTTCTGAAGTTATGTTACCTACAGGGGAATGAGAGAGCTAAGCACACACATCCTGTCTCCCATGAGGTCGATGTCTGATAGGATGGGAAATGTACAACTCTTTGGGGACCAGTCTTCCTCATATGACATCATGCTTTCCCCCACGGTGTCTCCCAAGCAGAGTGAATTCAAGGCTAAGCTGCCAGGACTTATTTCTTTGAGGAGCACTTGGGAAGTATGTTTATCTGCTTTTGTATCAAAGTAGGTAGGATTGAGACCCATTCACCCCTGCATGCTGCCTCCTGACGCTGCTTGAGATAGGGGCACTGGTTGGCAACTTGGTCCTAATGCAGTCTGATTGCTCTCTGGAGACCAGCATGAGTTTTGGATCATTCTGGGGGCATGAGCTGCCTTTGTAGCCAAAGCAGAAAACCCATTCTGAAACAGCAAAGCCAGAGAAACACTGGGGTGTTATGATTTATGAGCTTGTGCCTCTTTGTCATGGTAATTTGACTTAGAACAAAGGCAGTGTCACCACTAAGCTCTTGGCTATTTTATGGCATGTTGGGAGAGTCTCTTGTGGATCTGAGGTGAGTACTGTGCTTGGTTGGGATTCAGAGATGGAGAAGGTGTGGGCTCAGTCCTTGGGGAACTTTGCTCTTTCAGTATTTATTAGATCCTCACAGTGGTGAATATTGGTCAGGTAGACTAGGGAAGGATGGCATCCACTGCCTCTCCATTCTGTCTACACTGCTTGAATGCTGTGTGTGACAGATGCTTCCACAAGCTCTGGAGAGGGAGTGATGGCTGGATAGAATCTCTGCCCTCAGGAAGGCCACAATTTAGTGGAACAGCTGGACCTATATCACAGATGCAATTAATGTGGAAAGTGCTGTGATCCCAAAATACCCTAAGGGAAGAAGGCCCATTGACTGTAGGGCCTCTGGATGGGGGAACTTGGTCTTCTGTCTCTGAGAAGAATCTGAGGCAGCACAGGAGGTAAATTATCCTAAGAGGCTGGGAATCAGTAGTCTTTACCTGTGATGGAGGTATTATCTCCATAACTTTTAGGTCTTAAGTTTTTGAGGGATGAAAGAACCTTATAGATAGCCCAGAGGTATGTCTAGAGATACCTGATATAAACCCAGGAGTCTGGACTACTGCTAGTGCTGTCTTCATGGTCTGCTTCTAAAATTCCCAACTGATCAGAGAGTCTGGGCTGTTCTCTGCTTTCTCTTTATGTCTGTGGTGCAAACACTGCCAGACTCCATCCCAGATGGAGAGAACAAGCTCTGTGGCAAGAATGGGTATTGTTAGGTGAGCTGAGTCTCACTGTGTGAGGGGCCAACAGGGACAGACTGGATGAAAGGCTGCAAATCAGGGCACAATCTTGTGATGCCCCGAGGCTGGTGATGCCCCGAGGCTGGACACAGAGAACAGGTATCAGCATGAGTGGGCACTCTGGGTTCAGGGACAGTTCATTCTTTTGTCACTTGGGGGGTCATCACAGTAGGAGATGAAAGCACCAGTAAGGAGAAGGAGTTTGCCTAGATTGAACTGGATTCTTACAAAAATACTGTATTACCAATGACCAAATATAGGACAGATTGAGGAGGAAAAAAGCAGCAAAAAGAGACAGGTGGAGATACAGATGGCCAAAAAGTCCATAAGGGACATAGATATTTTCAGCTGTCTCTGAAGGTTCAGTGGAGAGATGAGAATGCTGTTGTCCAAGCCACACTGGAGAGGAGGGGGCCTAAGGAGAACTACAGGCCAAAGACAACTGAAATCATTCAAATGAAATGGAAACACAACAATGCAGAGACAGCAATATTATTCTGGTGGCCACCATCATCTTGTTATTTGCAGGATAACCCTCAAAATCCATAACAACCCTTCAGGAGTTGCTACTGAACTCTCTCTCCAGCTTTGTCTTTTTCTCTGTACTCCAGCTACATACAGATGAGTTTTCATGGTTTGTATTGATTTTTTTACTTTTCTGGGAGGCATTTCCCTTCTACATATAACTAACGCCCACTTATCTTTCAGCATCCACCCAGGAAGCTTTTCAGACATGCAGCCCAATAGTATGCAGTTCACCCATTTATAAAGGAGTCTTCATTTTGTGTCATTTCAGACAATCCCATTTCCAATTACTGTCTCCTGGTGTTGACTTCATGGCTAATGTGCACAATGTGACTGAATTCATTTTTCTGGGACTTTCTTCCAATCAGGATGTGCAGAAAGTTTGCTTTGTGATATTTCTGCTCTTGTACTTAGCAATTTTGCTAGGAAATCTCCTCATCGTGCTCACTGTCTTGACCAGCAGAAGCCTTTCTTCTCCCATGTACTTCTTCCTGAGCTACCTGTCCTTTGTGGAGATCTGCTACTCCTCAACCACAGCCCCTAAACTCATCACTGATTTGTTGGCTGAAAGGAAAGTCATTTCTCTGTGGGGCTGCATGACGCAACTTTTCTTCATTCACTTCTTTGGTGGCACTGAGATTTTCCTGCTCACCCTCATGGCCTATGACCGCTACGTGGCCATCTGCAAGCCCCTCAACTACGTCACCATCATGAACCAGCAGGTGTGTGCTCTCCTGGTGGGGACAGCGTGGATTGGGGGCTTTGTCCATTCTTTTGCTCAAATCATTCTCGTCTTCCATTTGCCCTTCTGTGGCCCCAATGTGATGGACCACTATTTCTGTGACCTGCTCCCCCTGCTCAAACTTGCCTGCTCTGACACCTTCCTTATTAGTCGGTTGATTGTTGCCAATGGAGGGACCTTGAGTGTGATAAGCTTCGTGGTCCTCTTAACCTCCTATGTGGTCATCTTGCTTCACCTGAAGACACGGAGCTCTGAGGGGCGGCGCAAGGCCCTTTCCACCTGTGGGTCCCACATCACCGTGGTTATCTTGTTCTTTGGACCCTGTGTCTTCATCTACCTGAGGCCTTCTGACACGTTGTCTGTGGACAAGATTGTGGCTGTGTTCTACACAGTAGTCACCCCTCTCCTTAACCCCATCATCTACTCTCTGAGAAATGCTGAAGTAAAAAAGGCCATGAAGAAGCTATGGATCAAGACCTTGAAACTAGATGAGAAATAGTCTTACTGTTGGTCTTTGGGTTTAGAGAGGGGCCTATAGGATAGTTGGGGTAAATGGGATAAAGGAATGCTCATAGGACATGCTAATTCTGGAAGGAGGCTGACTGGTTCTTATCTTCATCTGGAATATTCCCTTTCATATATGTACTATAACGTCACTAGTGTTTTTCTGTTACATATTTAGATATTTTCTAATTTTTTGCTTCTAGAATCACGTGGTGGTAAATACTTTTGAATAGAAATCTTAGCTCTTACCTTTCTTTTAGGCTCATTATAATAAATTTAGTGCCTTAAGATGTGTATAACTGTCGATGAATAGTGTTAAAGCAATTTTCAGGAAATGTGTACATTTCATCTTCCTTGTCAAAGTGCTCTTGACAGAATTGACCCTGTTGTTCAACATTTTCTTGATGAGAAATAAGATCTTACACAGTCTCAGAGTCTCTCCTTACAAGGTACTAATTGTGGTAGGAAAAAATGTAACTGGTGGAGAAACCTGAAAGACACTCCTTCAAACAATTACTCAAATTTAGCAACATCAGCATGGAGCTTGAAGAGATTCATAGTATGGTTACCTTGGTATTCTTACCCCAAGTACTACCCTGTATTGAGTCATCTAAAAACATCAGTTAAGTCACAATTTATGAAAATTCTGCCATGTCCTTAATCTGTGTTGCACAAAAGTATCAAGACAAAGAAAGGTCAAAGATCTATTTCTGTTAATGACTGATGATGACTACATGTAGCCTGTGATTCTGGTTTGGTGAAGATGAAAGAAAGTAGTGGGGCCAGATCTCTATAGATCAGATAGTGGAAATGTCCCTACATGTCCTGTATTTGATAGTTGTGCTTTGATATGAAAAAAAAAATGCCTTGAATTTAGGAACTACTCATGAGGTATCTGGAGGTAAAGGAATCATGCAAACAATGGTCAAACATTTCAGAAAAAGTTCTATTTATTGAAGAATGTATGATAAAGATAATGTAACAAATATTATTTGCATAATGATTAGATTTGGATTGAAGGTAGATAGAAATTGGTTATCTCATCATGCAGCCTTTTAGACGAGATCGGGCACGTTCAGGGTGGTATGGCCGTAGACATCATGCAGCCTTTTAATGTCACTATTTTATAGCATAAAGTTAAAATATTTTGTAAATTAGACATTTTACAATTTAATTTGTATTTTTTTGTGAGTAGGTTTTATTTTATTTTGTGAGGATATTCCATATGTGATTATCTTTGCATCTTACTTACAAAGCCTTCAGAGTTTAAAGGCTTATTTTTCCCCCTGTTTAAGCTGATGTCTGACAAATATAAATGTTGTTGCATATAAACTATGCAAGTAAGAGCAATTAAATAGCAACTGACACCTTGAAAACAGAGTATTTTCTGCATTTTTGTCCATTGGCTTAATCTGTGGGGTAAACAACCTTCTTATAAAGAATGTAAGAAAGGTAAGACATGTAAGAAAGAATTGTAAGAAATGGAAATATGTATGATTATTGAGGCTTAAAGATAATGGAATTTAATATAGGTAAACTTGTTCTCATCACATCATATCAATGACTACTAGTGGTTAGTTTAGTAATGTTTTCTGACAGCCTTCGCATAGTGATTTAAACTAGTGATGACTGTGATAGTTTTGCCACTGTGTTCAGTAAAGGGACACAGGGGTGTAAGATTTACACGTGTCCACCCGTGGACACATGTGCATGAGTGTGTGCAACTATGAGTACTAGAGATGTCACTTTGCATGGTAACATTTCAAAGTTTGTATAACATTTATGTATCATTGTGAGCTACCCTGGAAGCTGCAAATCCTGCTTCCTTTTGGAAGAAAATCCAGCACAGAGGTGACAGCAAAATCATTATTTAGGAATCACTTTCCTCCTCTTGACTCCTGTTTATGGGGATTTGTTCACTCAGGGGCTCTTTCTAGGGCATCACAGGTGTGCTTGGCTGGCATGGCAGTTCCTGCTCAACTGGGGTGGGAGGAGAGAAGGACATTGGGATGCAGGGGGTGGGTCATGGGCTACAGGGATAAAAGTCCCTTTTTATGTTCTCAATTTCTTTTCTTTTTAAAAAATAATTTATTTAGATATATATTTCACATCTTTGTATTCCCCGGCATTCACCCACCAGGTCCCCTCCCTTACTGCTCCCACTCATCTCCCCCCTCCAATTGTGTACTTTAGTTTGGTTTTTGGTTTGTTTTGACTTTTCCTCCTTTTGTTTGTTTTTCCTATTTTCCAATTATTAATGAAACCACTTGGCTTCTGTCTTTTTCTTTCTGACTTGTTTCTGCTAATATGATTTCTTCTAGGTACATCCATGTTATTTCAAATTCATTGAGTTTGTCATTTTCAATCAATGAGTAATATTCCATTGTCTATGTATACCACATCTTTTTCATCCATTTGTCTGTTTTGGGACATTTGGGTTGTTTCCATGTCCTTGCAACTATAAGCAGTGCTGCAATAAACATTCGAGCACAGGTGTCCCTTTGTACAACTATTGAGGTCTCCTTTGGGAAGATTCCCAGAAGAGTGACTGCTGGGTCAAATGGTAGTTCCATTTTCATTAGTTTGAAGGTCCTCCGCACTGCTTTCTGTAGTGGCTGGATCAGTTAACATTCCCACCAGCGGTGTAAGAGTGTTCCTTTCCCTCCACATCCATGGCATTTGATGTGGGCCATTCTTACTGGTGTAAGGTGGTATCTCATTGTGGTTTTGATTTGCATTTCCCTGATTGCTAGTGATGTTGAGCAAATTTTCATGAACCTGTTGATCATTTGTATTTCCTCTTTGGAGAAGTGTCTTTTCAGTTCTTCTCCCTAATTTTTGACTGAAAGTCCCTTTGTTCTGCTTATGGGTGAGGAATTGTGTGCAGACAAAGAAGTTGACCCTGGGAGAAGAAGCCGCCATGAGATAGAGTGAAAATTGCCCTAGATGGAGAGTCAAGAAACAGAATTCTAGGTGCAGGGCTTCCTCCACATCCCTCCACGTTCCCAGGACTTCCATTCTCTGTACTAAAAAGGTGATTGATTCCATTCCCTAAGGACTCAGCTACCCTCTGGCCCTGTTTCATTCAGACATGTGCACCGTACACTGAATCTTGGTCCAGGAGATCTATTCTTCTCATTATCTTATGCTTCCTTAGCATTGATTTTGAGAGTTCTGTGAAAAGAAAATATTGCATATGTTTTCCATAGATTTGTACTCTTTACAGTCATCATCAGAAGAAAAAAACCTCATCAATCTAAGAAATTATTTTCCCTAATTAAAATGTCATTTTGATGTCCCCAATACAGATATTCTGGAATTTACTAACGGATGAAGCTCATTGTTGGGACACTCATCCTTACTCTTCCTCTAAACTCCATTTGATAACTTTCATCCACCCTCCAGCACTTTTTCTCATAGAACGTCTCATTCATGAATACAAACAAGATACACTTTTCAATCATGCTGCTATCAGGGAGAGAATACAGGGAATATCATGATTTCTGTCATTTTGGGGAAGGGACTGAGCTCTGTCTGGAGGGTGAATGTACTCATTGTGAAGGCATGAAGGCTGGAGCTGATGCCCTTGGGCTGGTTCCTTTCAGGAGTGCAATTTTTCCGTCTTGTCTCTTAGACATATTCAGTGCAAAGAAATATCTGAAATCAAATATCATGCCCTTCAGTGAGCTGATTAACCAGAACTTAATGCCTTTACCAACCTAGGGGAGGGTATACTTAGTGTGTAATTCTTGGATTAGCAGTGAGGTTAACTTTATTTTGTGTGTTTCTTCTCATATATGCTACTTTTTCTGTGAATTGTTAGTTATGATTTTGACCATTATTCTAGTGGTCAAAAATGTTTATTGAGGTAATGTTGATTGACAATATTGTATACATTTTAGGGGTTCACACCTCTATTCAGTTGTTTTAGTTAAATAGGCCTTTCAGAGTTTTGTATATGTTTAGACATATCTTTTGTAAGAGATATCAATCATAATAATAGCTTATAACTTATATTTGTGCCATTGAAAATTTAATTTTAACAGCTATTTATTTTTTGGTTATTGTTGTTAACTTTTGTAGGAGATATTTGCTTAAGTGAAGATCAAGAAGATTCTGGTATTTTATTCCAAAAATTTTAAGTTGTTGAATCATAAGTTTCATTTATGTTTTTATTCCACATAAAAGTGATTATTGGTCATTATGTGAGGAAAGACTCAATTTAGTTTTTTTTTTCTATATGGATAAATAAATGTTTTAATATTTATTGAATAGTTCTCATTTGTTCTCCATTAGTCTATAGTGACACTTCTATCATGTCTTAAATCTCTATACCTGATGAAACTATTTTTGGGCCAATATGCTATAAATTACTATTTACTATTTAATTTTCATTCTTTTATCTTCTATTGGATAGTGCCAATTTCTGTAATTTGCTCTTTTTTAAGGAACATCTATATGATTATGGATGCCTTGGTGGTGGGTGTGGGGTGGTAAGTACATCTAAGGAGGTATGGTTCTTACCTCTGAATCACATACAATGTTGTTACCAATGTTATCGCAATTAAAAAATACCTTAGATATTAAAAAGGAATGTCTGTCTGAGTTCTTTCTCAGATAGTACCAAAACTCATTTGTCAAATTCCATAGGATTTTGTTTGAAATTTTATTTATCTCTACATTGATTTGGGGAGAACTTCTATTTTATGGAACTGAGTATTCATGAACATTGGATACATTTGATTTGGCTATGTATTGCTGGAAAATAAAATATCGGAATCTTGAAGGCATGCTTTCTGTGGCTAATAAGTGGCTTGTTGCAGGAAGGTTCTCAGGAAAAACTGAGTACACAAGCAAAGATGCAATTTCAAGTAAATTCCAGCAGAGGGTCGCTTCAGACCAATTTGTAGAGAGCTCGTCTCTAACTTATGCTTTCACTTATGATTTCCAAGCAAAGAAGGTAAGTGTAAATATCAGCTAAGTGCTTCTCTGGGGGGTATAAATGCTCAGACACCATTGTCTGTTCTTTGACATAAGGAAGATGGTCTACTGTTCCCCACAGGCAATTCGTGCCAACTGTTGGCAGTGAAAGCCATATAAGATCACCAGTGAACAAATGGAAAAAAGGTTGGAGAGAGATATGGACAGGAATGTGGAGATATGTGGACCACAATATTTTCTGCCATACTTTCCTTTTATTTTGGTGTTCTTCAGTGTTTTAAATCAAGTCAATCTATTTCTGCATCCGACTTATTTATTAAATTTATTTTTAGGAAACTTGCTTTGTTGCTTTTATAAAGAGTGTTAAATATGTATCACATAGAAATATAAGGCTTTTTATTATGGATCATCAATGTAATATAGATATGACCATGTATATTACAAGTTAATTGTAATATACAAATACAATGCAATATACAAATTATTGCTAGTATTCTTTTGGTAAATGCTTTTGAGTTTTCTAGACATATCTGTGAATATTGTTACTTTTGTATATACCCCTCTTTTTTTTTCAACATCTCTGGATAGGAATTTTAACACTATCAAATACAAACAGTGACAATAAGATTCTTGTTCTGTTTCTGATTTTAATAGAGAATATGTCTAAATATCCCCAATAAGAGTGATGTTTGATGTAGGTTTTGGGTGGATATTTTTGCTCAGGTTAAAAAAGTTCCTTTTAATTTTACTTTACTAATACTTAAAGAAGTTGAATGTTATTACTTTTCTGTAAAAGTAAAATGCCCACAATAGCTATTTGAGTTATATAAATTCATTAGTGATGAGCAATTAAATAGACACAGTAATGCAATATCACTTACAACTAGCACACTAGAAAATTTCCTTTCTGGGAATACTTTGGACTACTGATTGAATTATTTTAGTAGTTATAGGATTTTTAAGAGCTTTCAAAATTTTACTTGTTGGGTCAGTTTTAATAAGAAATGATATATGTACATTTATAATTCATTTAATCAAGGACTTTGGCTTCATGAAATAGAATCACATTTTAATTTTAATGGTAGGAGGGGAAAGAATCTTTGGAGATATTTCTAAGTTTGAAAGACCAGCATTGCCTTAAGAGTTTCCCATACAGAGTCTGTTTTTTCCTCATGGAGATTTCTCAGATAACCTAATCTCCTTTACAGCCTCTGGGTACCATGTCTAATTTGTTGATTGATGTTGGTCCTCTTAGTTGATCTGTAGGCTAGTACTTCCCATGTCATGGATAGTGGGTGGGAAGAAGGGAGGCAAGAGGTGAAGGGAGCTCTACATTTAAAAAAATTTAATGATGAACTAATTTCTTTGCTAAGTTTGGGTGCATTTTAGTGAGCTTCACCTTAGGTGCATCTAATTTACTGCATTATATTGGAGGATTATGGGTGCTTTGGTTGTGGCTGTGAATATATATATGAAGAAGCATGAGCCCATATTTCTGTATACAGTGTTGTAAACTAATGTTACCTCAAGAAAAAAGATGCAATTAAAAAACATAAAGTACCATATGTATAGGATAATAGCCACTATTTCTACCCAAATTTCTAACAACCAACCTCTCATGGGAAAATTAAGAAGATTTATTTGGCATGAAAAAAAGTCTAACTAGAATGACTAGAATGATATTTATATAACCATATTGTTGTGTCTGCCTTTTTTCACTTAGTGTAATTCAAATTTCATCCACAGTGTAGCATGTATTATGAGTTCATTCCTTTTTTATGGATGAATACTATTTCATTTTCTAGGTATACTGCATTCAGCTTGTTCAGTCATTGGTTAGTGGCCTTTTGGTTGGTCCCAACCTTTTGGCTGTTGTGACTAATGCTCGATGAATATTTGTGTATAAGTACTTGTTTAGATACCTACTTTGAATTCCTTTGGCTCTATTCCTAGGAGAGAAAATCTTGTTCATCTGGTAAATTCATACTTAGCTTTGTGAAGGACACAAGACTGTTTCCAAAGCAGCCATACCATTTCACATTCTCACCGGTAAAGTGCAATGTCTCCAAATGTTTCTAAGCACTACTTTCCTCTGCCTCCCAATTACACCCATCATAATGAATGTCAAATGGTGTCTCATTGTGATTTTGATTTGCATTCCCTTAGCCACCCAGCAACCTGAACCAGGACTGGGGGTCCTATTCCCTTGACAGCTACAAATCTAGGGTGTGGGTGTGGTAGAAGAAATTTAAAACTCCACAGCACCCTCAACTGCAAGCAGCTGCTTCATTCTTCATAACATTTGCCTGGCTGTATTAGCTTTTTTTTTTTTATTCATTTTATTGATTTGTCACAATTGTGAATTAATTGATCCCTTCTCCTCCCTCCATATCCCACCTCTGTATCCCCCTTCCTCCTCCCTCCATATTTCCCCTCTGTATCCCCCCTTCAGTCACTCCTCCCATTTTTCTGCAAATTGTTGTTTGGTTAAGTTGATGTTTAGTTGTTGGTTGTTTGGCCTGTTGTGCTTTTCCGATATATGGTAAGTGTGTGTGTGGTTTTTTGTTGTTGTTGTTGTTGTTTTATTTTATTTATTTATTTATTTTATCCCGGGGCTTTCCCACTTCACTAACATTTGATAACTATCCTGATCTTTTGTATGCTTCACCTCCCCTGCCTTCTTCCCCCTCCTCCTCTCTCATTCCATGGTTCAGTCCCATTGGTTGTTTTCATTTTTTATTTGTTTGATTTTCCCTATATCCCTCAT
>PVHY01033579.1:0-11032 GCA_004024945.1 Uropsilus gracilis
CTGAATGCAGTTAAGGAGTTTGCAGATTTGAACTCCGTGTTGGAGTTTGCTTTGCTGAGTTTGATTTGTGTCTGAAAGAGGCCGTGCAAAAGTTAGGCCTGAGAAGAAAGTGAACTTTGCTGGTTCGACACCGTGGAGTTCCTGCTATCTGAAGGTGACAAGGAGAAGACAGCGTGGAAGCCAAGGGAGCAGCCTAAGGAACATGTCTTCAAGCGTCTGGAGATGGACTCTGTCTGGACATTGGTGAGATGATCAGGACTGAGAGACTGAGGATTTGGGGGCAATCTGGGAAAGGACTTTGGACAATACTGAGAAAGGTTTTAGACAATGTTGAAGTATTCTGAGTCTTACATGTTTTCTTTTGTAGTAATTAGAGAGTCACTTTGTTAAAAATAAATTAGTCTGCACTGATAGTCCTACATTGGCTTGGTATTTTGGTTGAGAAGGCTGGGGGTGGTGGTAAGAACCCACGAGTGGAAAGTTTAAACTGTGTTTTAAAGTTTTTTTTTTTTTTGCAGTTTTTGAAGCTGAAAGCAGAGAGCAGTTGGCTGGCTTTTGCATATCAATGGTAAAGGTGATCAGTAAAAATGCTAATGAAGAGTGTGTAGCCTGCTTTAGAGCCAGAAGCAGGCAGATAGCTGTATCCAGTTAAGGTTAAAGGTAATTGCAAAGGAACTGCTTGTAGCCTGCTTCTAAGAGAGAAGCAGGCAGATAGCGCTATCCAGCTAAGTAAATTCAAAAAGTCTCTTTTACCCTGTTTCAACTCCACCTCCGGAGAAAAAGAGCAAATGCACACTCTGTCCCAGGGGCTGTGTGAGCATCTTCACTCTGAAGAATTGGTGGGAGAAACTGAGATTGAGAGGGAGGGCAGGTCCCTTTCCATCACACAAGCAGAGAGGAACAGCCAAAGGGCTCTAAAGGGCCTTGTCCCTCAATGCCCCCAGTCTGGAGCAAGTAGCACTAGCCCTGTCTCTATGACATGCCCCTACCCCAATGGCAAAAGGCTAGCTCCACAGGGAGTGTCTCTCCTACTGGGATGTGGGATCCCAAGCCTCCCTGTACAGATGAGGAAACTGAGGCTCAGAGAGCTGACATGAGGAGTCCATGAGGGAACCTGACTAACAGATGCCCATGTACCCTTCCCAAAAGAAAACAATAACAAGGTTTCTCCTGGGGCACACATGCATACACTTTTGAAGGGTTGACAGAAATGGTTCATACTTACACATCGCGCTCTGCACCTCGACTTTTCCCTTGCTAACCCATGCGTTCCAGTTTTTGTAATGTCTGCCCTCCATTCTCTGGAATGGAAGTTCCACAGTAGGTACTTATCAAGTCTCCTGTCAAGTGGTTTCAGTTGTTTCTATTCCTTTGCTAGCATATTCCGTTCTCTATAACATTTCTGGAGAATATATCCCAAGGACTCAGAATCTCTACATTTAAAAGTCATGTCCTTTCCCATGTGATAGAATGAGATAACTAAGTAAAATTCAACTTTAAACTGTCACATTATGGTTTTGAGGGTTTTTTTTGTTGTTGTTGTTTGTTTATCACTTTGTGAGTTTGAGAGTCTGATGATAGAAGGAAATCCAACACTGAGATAAGGCTCTTGATGTAAACTGTCCTAGCTGGCCAGCAGGACACTAGACAGGACCCTCTCACGCCAGAGTTCTTTTACTCCCACTGGCTTCCAATGCCAACCATTCACATGCAGCCTCAACCTTAATACACATGACTCTGGAAGTTGTTTACTGGTAGGTAAACCTCAAAGCTAATCTGCAAACCCCCACTATCCCTGCACTTCCTTATCTTCTGCCAGCTGCCCACGTCTGCACATCCACATGATGCCTACTGGTGGATGGGGTGCACCTTCAGGCTCTGTCCTTGCACCTTGCCCATCACAGTCTTCTGCAGTCACTGCTGGCCAGGACACTGACAGACACCTTACACGGGCATCACACTGAGAGGCACCATCCATCCACGCTGATGTCTTAGCTAACGTCTTAACAGCAAGAACAGATGCTCTCCAATGTCTCCTCCTGTTCTGATGTTCTGAGGTTTGGAGGCCCAAAATCCTCTGGGCCATGGCCTCCATGAGGTGTCATGGAATAGGATTGTGATAGCCAATCAGTAAATCCTGCCAACTAGCCAGAAACTCAGTGACCATTTAGATCCATAGAAGGATCACAGACAGTTTTAGGGGTAGAGGATCCATTATGGATACAGGATCACCAGTGCAGAATGAGAAAACTGCCTCAAGCTAAATTCTCAGGGTTGTCAGGGAGGATGGAAGAGCAATTGAGGATGTCATCCTGGAAAAGGCATTTGAGCAGACCCCTAGGCTTCTAAGCAGTGGCTACAGCAAACACTTCACATTAGGAGCCTGCCATCCAAAGGAGGAACGAGTGGGTGATAGAACAATAATTGTACCTGGCTCATCTAATATACCTGTGAGCAGTGGCCTGATGATGAAGTAATGTCAATAGAGGAGGAAGTGCAACCCTGACAGTATTTCAGTGCTCTCAGCACCTTCTCAAGGCACCTAGGGTAGGTGTAAAGAGTCCAACATTGTGGGTGGGGAAGTTAAGTCTCATCAACACCTTGTCTCCAAGTTCAGTTACCCAACTTGAACCCAGGTTGACCCTCTTCAGAAACAAGGTGTGTCCCCTGAGCTGTCCTGGTCATCATCTGCCCTCCTGGATCCTCATATACTCATCCCAGGGCAGTGACCTCTGCCCATGTCCATGGTCAGTATGCCACTGCTAAGAGATGCCAGGTCAGGCAACCACAGGGTCAAAGTGACAAAGCAGAAAAGCAACCTTTAGTCCTAACCTCCCCAGTAACTCCTCCCCCAGAACAGAGATGGGGAATCCCAGATCACCGAATCCCAGGCAACAAAGCCTACTGACTCCCAGCCTGACCACCATGTCCCCGCCCCTGACTATCAGCTCCACCCTTTTCTTTCTCCTGCAAACAACAAAGGTCAGGGAGCAAAGGCAAGCACTTATCACTAGGTCTGCTCTTTGTTCTGCCCCCAAATACTTAGTATTTTGCAATCTTAGCATCTTATGGGAATTGGGGCTTTTTACTGAATTAACGCACACATGCATGAAGCAGCAGACAAGTGAAGAAAGCTCTGGCACAGGCATAGTACTTTCTTCTTTTTAAATTCACATCATTGTGACCCCTGGGGGTCACCTACCACCTCCCCTCCCTGGCCACTCCTGCTGGTCCCCTCCCGCAGTTGAGTACTTTTGTTTGGTTGTCCATATATTAGTGAAACGATTTGGTTTCTGTCTTTTTCCTTCTGACTTGTTTCTGCTGATATGATTTCTTCTAGGTACATCCATGTTACCAAAAATCATCAACTTTGTCATTTTTAATTGATGCATAATATTCCATTGTGTATATATACCACATCTTTTTCATCCAGTCATCTGTTTTGGGGCATTTGGGTTGTTTCCAGGTCCTTGCAATTATAAACAGTGCTGCAATAAACATCCAAGCACAAGTGTCCCTTTGTACCCACATCGAGGTCTCCTTTGGGTAGATTCCCAGAAGAGTGATTGCTGGGTCAAATGGTAATTCCATTTTCATTAGTTTGAGGGTCCACCCCACTGCTTTCCATAGTGGCTGGACCAGTTTACATTATCTTTGTCTCCATCATCCCAGCTGATGCTTGGGATAATGTTGCAAAGGCAGTAATGGAATCCCTGCTCAGATGGGCAAACTGAGGCTCCGAGAGGTGACTGGCTCACGTGAGTGAATGGCAGAGTTTGGACAGAAAAGCTAACACAGGTCTCCTACTTTGCTGTTCCCTTCATAAGGTAGATGCTAACCTGGCTAGGATCTCCCAATGCCCAAAAGAGAAGCTTTGCTGCAAATTGGGGGTCTGCTGAGATCCCAGCTCACCACTGAAGGCAACTATGAGGCTCAAACTGCTGGGAGCCATAGCCAGGGAGCACTCAGAACATGCCAAACAAGCCGCACCATTTTCCCCAAGTTAGTTCATAATTTCCAGATCTGGATAAGGATGGGAAAGTACCTGCCCACTACCTTTCTATGGTGACTCACTCTGGGGGTAGGGAGGTGGCAGAGGTGAGACGCTCTCAAGTCTTAAAAACAAAAAATGTCCCTTCTTCAACCTCAGTCATGTACTCAGCAAATGCTTCCTGGTCATGCACTGTACCAAGCACTGTCTCTGGCTCTATGTTCAGAGTGTGCAGGCAGGGTGTGCACCGCAGCTAACACCCTCTCCTTTCCCAGCATTATCATTACTCGGGCTTTGTGTGCCAATACTCTGCCTGCCAGCAGTCAGCCCAGACTGTGGGCCTCAGTCTCCGCAGCCTGTGGAAATGTTAGCTGTATCCTGTTCCCAGCTCCTCCCCTTACCTCCATCACTCCACAGCCAGTCCTTCTCCTGCATCCACTACCCACTCATAGGTAGCAGTGCTCCCTGAGACTTTGTTCCTCTCTTGATTCAATTGCCTTTTATCAGCTCACCTGCACCAAGGAGATTCAAATGCTACTTGATGCCTAAGTCACTACTCCGAACTCTCCACCAATTGCTTGCTGCACATCCACTCTGAGGTGGCCACAAGCCTCCCCTCAGCAAATCACTCCTGAATCACATTCTTGCTCCACACCTGGTGCTTGGTAGTGGTGGGTAGCTCCAAGCAGCCACCTGACCTGGGAACCTGGGAGGTAGGCACCTCCTCCCTCTTCCTCATCGCCATGTCCAAATAGGCATCTAATTGGGCGGTTTCTGCCCCGTGTCTCTCAGCTGTTCCACGCCTCCCATCCCCAGCTAAGTTGACCTCCTTCTCCTCATTTCCTGACTGAGAGTGATAACTTCCTCTCCGGTCTCCACAACGCCTACAAACCACAACCCAAGGCCTTTCATCACTCATGAAGACAGTGCTCGTTGCATTACTCACCACCCTGGCTCCACAGCATTCCTGACAAGCCCCGTACCCCACTAAACATGGTTTCTTCAAGGACTGTGTTCGCTCCTTAATCTCTGTGACCCTGGTGGCATTATGTCCATGGCAGTTGTCAGTGGGTGATGGCAGAATGAGTGGTGCAGGTTGATGAACCTGAGGAGCTACTCACCAGGCACTGAATGTGACAGCATCAACAAGCCAGGAGGACCAATACACAGCCCTCCCTTAGCCCCTTGGGGATTTATAACCAGTTGGAGACAGACAGGGTTTTCCAAAGAGCTAATAAACAGGAATGGCTGACAATTAAGACTTTAATGCCCTAGGTGCCCCTAGAATTCAGAGGAACCAGGTCCACATTAGAAGTGACCTGTCTCCTGCTGCAACCCCAGAATTCCAGAGCCCATGCAAAAGGTTGCAGGATTGAAGGAGAACCTTTAGTTCTCCAGAAAAATGCCACCAGGACACACCTTCCAGAATTCCTGGGCTCTTGCTGGGGAGAGCTTGTTGCCTCCTTCCACCAGGGAGCTGGACGAGCTGGTGAGATTGGGAGGAGAGGTAAAGTTATTCACCCCATTCTCCACTGTGACAGTCTGAGGGTCACCTGCTTGACTTTCTAGAAGACAGAGCCCCAGAAATAAGGAGACGTCTTGGACAAGCAGGAAGGGCCAGACATAGCACCTGGAGAAGAAAAGAAAGGAGGGAGGGGGACTCCAGTACCACTGGCACCTCTGCTCTTTGACTTAGGGCCAAGCAGAGGTAGGTGTAATGGTCTTGACCTGACTTGGTCTTTCTATGATCTAAAGAAGTGTAAGTAAACACTGGAATGAATGTCAACGCTGAAGAAAAGCCAGCAGATGCAGGTAATCTAGACACTTGGGCAAAACTTCACAGTCCATCTAGTGACTCTTGGTGACCCACGTTTCCCCTAGCCTGTACCCTTTTCCCTGCTGCAGCCCCCTCTCCTCCTGCTCCTCACCCTTTCCCCAGGACTAGACTGTCTCTTCATCCCTGAGCAGGGAAACCTGCTTCCAGAAGTCACTAAACCAGAAAGGGCCCAGAACCTGGCTGGCCTCATCCTCTTTCACAGAGGAGGAAACTGAGGTCTGGGGGGAGAGGGACTGATAGACAATCACACAGCTGCCCTCACTCCTTGGACAAAACCAAAACCATCAGACCTTCCTTACATACTGTCAATCTGGAACAGCTGCTGCTAGTCCTGGCCCTCCAAAATCCACCCCAACTCCCTAAAAGAGGAATGGACTGCATTTTCACGCCAAAGGAAGCAGTGTAGAGAGGAAGAGAAGTATAAAGCTGGAATCTAGGACAACAGAGCAAAAGCCCTCGGGAAGGCCTCAACCCCACCTCTCCATGTGGGGTAGGCCTTGGAAGCAATACCCCTCACATTCCACCTGGTTCCTGGCTTCCCCCTCCCAATCACTCTGCCTCTGTGTATGATTACTGAGGCTGAAACAGGGAAAACAGAAAGAGTAGGAGTTAGGTCTGTACTTCAGCAGCCGGATTCCTAGTCCTTGGCACTTTCTGAAGCCAGTGGAAGGTTGTCTGCCCCTCACAAGTACTTGTCCATACTACAGTGACATGAAAGAGGAGCAGGCCTGAGATCTGTCCCCATCTAAGGCTGCATGCCACCCTCCTGCAGGGCCAGCTCCACCAACCCCAGAGATGGCACCAGGACAGGGAGGTAGAGATAGACCTCTGGTGCCCTCTACTGTCCAGTACTCCTGTCCCACAGCCTGAGAGGTGGTGAGAGGCTGGAGGGGGGAGACCCAAAAGTTCACCAGGCACAGGGGTTGCAATCAGAGCAACCCCTCCATCTACTTTCCAAAAGGATGCAGGAAAATCCCATGCTTACATCCCGGGAAGGGCAGTGAACAGGCAAGCCACATCAGACTATGTCATAGTCACAAACGACTCCCACCATGAAATGATGTGTAATAAAGAAGGTTTACTTCTTGGACCTGGGCTGTCTGGAGGTGACGCTCCCTCCATATTGCCTCTTTCTAGGATCCAGATTGAGGTAGCAGCCACCATCTTGAACTTTGCTAGCTGTAATGACAGAAGACAAGACTGAAAGACTTAAATAGCCCTTTCCAGCCATAGCTATCAGTCAGATTTTATCACATGACCTTAGGAAGTTCGAGGGACCTGGTGTGCAACCCTACCCCGTGCCGAGGAGTCAAGGAGCAGGAAATATTTAGAGAACATTTGATGACTGGGGGGTCTGCTTGCTCTTCAGGTCACCAAATTTCAGCTCATTCTCCTCCTGCAAATATAAGGCACTCACCACTCCCCCACAGAAAGTAGCTACAAAGTCTCTGGAGAACAGCATCACACACAGTACAGAGCCTCAGAAGGGAGGGTTGAGGTCTCCACATCAGCACTGAGATGCAGTAAGTTTTTCACACACTAAGACCAACAACCAAAGAATTCAGGTTCTCAGACTCCCCAAATTACAGGGTTCAATATGCAATGGTACAAGTGCAAGACAACATCAACAAATGCAATTAGTTAGAAAGAAGAAAATAAGAGATACACTTCAGCAGACCCTGTCTAATGGGGATCCTGACATCCCACTGGACAGACACGTTAAGGGTCCCTGCCTGAAAAAAGGGGAGCAACTTCCTTCATCAGACAGACTGGTGCTCTCCCTCGGGCATCTCTTCTCATGGTTTTGTATGCTTCTACTCCCTTCTCCCCCAATGATTGCCTCCTTGTATCTTTCCTTTCTCAGAAATGTGGGCACTTGTAGCCCTATACTGGCCCCTTCACATTCCAGCAAGACACCAATTGCAATGCCCCTTAGTCTCAGTTCAAATTGGGGTGAGTAGTGTAGTTACATATTTAGAACTAAGCTGGCAAGGGACCTCATGCTCCTTCCTGCACAGCCTAGAGGTGAGAGTAGGGAAGGCAAGGAATGTTTTCTCAGTAATAAAGAGCTCAGAATTGCCTTTGAGTATATGCTAAATCATCTGTAAATGGGGACAATAACCTCTGTCCCTATCCTTCTCCTTTACTCATGCCGTTAAATTCCTCAGGCACCTGATGAAACCAATCCTGAGTCCTGGTTGCTTGAGCTGATGGCAGCCCACACCTGCCTATTGCCATTCCTAAGAGCTTTTGCACTTATATAGAAAATTCTTGGAAACTAAATAGCCCAAGTAATGAGTCTCTAACAGTGAAATATAAGGTAGAAAGACCAAAGGTGGAAGTATTTTGGTAGAAGGGAGAGAGGGGAGTCATGACACTCAGACTCTTCCTAGAGATGAATTCTCTCAAATGCAGACCTTCTGTTTCCTCTTTTTTGAGAGAAATGAGTCAAGGTCTATCCTCAATGACAACTCTGTTACCAAAATCCTCAGGCCAATTTTAGAGGTAAATTCACACTTAAGTGTTTTCCTATGTAGGTGCAGTGTCCACCTATAGATACATGTATACATTCTGCTTCCCTGTTTCATATTATCCAAAGTTTACCCAAAAGCAACTCAGGCATAATATTCATAATAACAAAATTATCCCTGCCTATATTTCTCAACCTACATTTCTATGTTTATTTCACCATTTCTGAAAGAGGAACCACATCCCAAGCATGACCTGCCCCACCCATATGTCCTTGTACCCAAAGTCCCCACAGGGGGTTAGGCAAGGATAATTTGTCACCAAGCAAGACATCAATTCCTGAGCACATCAAGCTTCCCTCCAAAACTTTCTGTATGTTTCCCTTAGTCCCCACCTCCTATTATTCTCAAGGTCTCCTCATGGTCCACTTTTGGGCCCAAAGAAGACAACTGCTTTGCTACCAAGCCTAATCCTATTTCCCCATCCTCAGCAATTTGGAGCAAATTGCTTCAACTATCTGCACTATGAGTTCACTGTAACATAAGACTAGAGAGGGCAAGACCCCCAATGCTAAACCCCCCACCTGTATTCCATCTCCTTTGGAACTTGTCAAAAAATAACTACAAATCATGTTGGTACTGTGTTTTATAGTCCACAAAACATGTCTGCCTCTATTATTTCATTTTAAATTGATGCTTACCCCATAGGGTAAGCTATCTTACAAAAACTGAGGCTCAGAGAGTTTAAGTGACTAGCCTAAGATCACACAGTTAATATAGAAAAATATTTTGTGCCCTCTCAACTTTATCAGAGGCAGTCTCTCCCACTCCCTCTGGTTGATGGTTGCACCCTTATTTGCCAGAGTCAGCAAGAATAACCTAGAGTGAAACCCATCCCTCACCTCCCTGGGAGAGAGGGTCACAGAGCATCAGCTCACAATGGATTGTAGTGGATCAGGGTGAATAATAAGAAAAAAAATCATGATGTTTGAGTAAAAGATAAAAGCAAGAGTGGTGTCAATGCTGAAAGGACTCCAGAAGAGAATCAGTACCCTGGGCCCACTGTGGAAATTGAATTTCCTAGATAATTAGAAGCCCATGAAATTTCAGTCCTGTGGCTGCAAACCTTTCCCAGGATTGGAGCAAGGGCAAAGTCAGTGAACTTGGAGTTCAGATGGGCTCAGGAGTGTCATTTCCAGATCATATAAAGCCATTTGCTTTAGTCCCTTAGTTCTTTCTCCAAGGGCTCTGGCACCATAAAAAAAAATTCCGTTGTTGATCACAGCCATAGAAGGATGTACTAAGATTGCATGTGTACAAATAACCACTATAATCTACATGAAATGGAGAAGGAAAACCAACAAAACAGGGTACTTAACTAAACTTACAAGTGGGAGCAGCTGGCCCCTTAAATCTAGTCACTCATCTGGTTTGTCCCAGCCTGCGTGAGCAATAGCAAGACCATACTAATCTTAAGAGGAAGCAAAAACAGATTTATTCACTAAAAAGACAAAATAGACAAAAATCACTAGGGGTATAGAGGACCCCTTGGGAAATCTTACCACATAGTCCAATCTCTAGTCCAAAAAGCTGCACATGGGTCTTAAGCCATATATGTATTCAAAATGGAAGCTATTCCACCTTCAAGCCAGATGAGAAATCAAGATGACACCATGTCTCTTTCAAAAGTGGGAGATTCAAATCCAATGAAGAAACCAGGATGGCATCATCAATCCTCCTCCAAAAGACACAGCTCCAACATTCTTTCAGCTTCAACTCTAAAATGGCCTGAAACCAGCAAGACTCACTCAATACAACAGCAGCAACCACTTCAGACACCTCATGATGGAAACAGCAACACAGCAAGTTCTCTTCAGGTCTCCAATTCCCACAAACTTCGTAGCTTCAAAGTTAAAGCAATTTTCAAGTAACATGTTTCAATTCAGCTTACAAAGGTCACAAGGTTCTCCAGCATGCTCCTCACCAGCCCAGGTTGTGGATGGAAGCCCACAGCGTAGCTTCCTGCTGCTGCACATGACAGCGGCAGCTCCAAGGCCTCCAGCCTCCTTGCTGCTCCTTTGCTCTCTCTCTTCTTCAGTCTTTTCTCTCTTCTCTCCTCCTTAAATCCCTTCACTCTGTTCCTCTTGCAAGAAGACTCGGCTCTCCTTCTCCAAGTCTCCACCTCCCAGGACACAATGGCTGCCATCTTAATGCAGCACTATCATGCTGGGGGCCACAGTCCCCCCAATTTCATCACAGCACCTGCCTGGTCACTGTGAGCTGGTACCTTTGTCATCGTCAGATGTCAAATCAAAGAGTTGCATTTCATGGTCTTTGGGGTTCCTTCTAGAGCTAATCCTTTCTCAGAATAATGAAGCCAACATCAAGACTGAGGGGAAGAAGACTCCAGGGTTAGTGGAGGTAGATGAGGGGCTTGGCTTGAATTGCACACCTGTTCCCTTACCCTTGGCTTCCCTTTGGGGAAGCCCCATGTACCACAGCTTACACTAACCTGTGACAGTTCACCCTGGGCTAATCATCCCCCAAGACCATGTACTGTGTGTGTTTCCTGAGGAATGGAAATATCTCTACTTGTACTCATCAGTGTTCACTAGGGAAACAAAATGAAAAGGCAATGGGAGACAGAGATAGAAACAGAAGAGGATGGATGGATGGATGGATGGATGGATGGATGGATGGATGGATGGATGGATGGAGGGAGGGAGGGAGGGAGGG
>PVHY01033580.1:0-11005 GCA_004024945.1 Uropsilus gracilis
GAACCGCTGAATTAGGCTAGAATGAGAAGCAGAAACACATACAGGTGAGCCTTAGCTTGAGTGCAGAGACATAGATCAGCGGTTATTTTGACCCCAATGGAGTCTGTCCTGCTCTTCCTCCTCCCCAACCCAAGTCTACCACACAGCAGGGCTGAATCACTGAGAGTGAATGCACATCTCACAAGACCTAACTGATAGATGGCCGGGCATGGTGGCTCGTGCCTGTAAGCTTCAGCCTATGAAGCAGCCGGGGCTAGGGATTGCGGTTCTAATCCCGCCTAGGGCCCATAGCGAGACCTAGTTCCAAAAAAAATAGCTGGTGTGGTGGTGCGTGCCTGTAATCCCAGCTACCTGGGAAGCTGAGGCTGGGGATTGCTTGAGTCTATGGTACCACGGGCAACCTGAGCCTGCGGTTCCATGTGCAAAAATAGCGAGACCTAGTCTCAAAAAAAAAAAAAAAAACAACCAAAAACAAGACCTAACTGATACAAGTACTCAGACCAGTTTGATACTTTTTTCTCTTCTAATAACTTGTTAGCTTGGTGCTCCTGAGCTGCCCTTTTGTTAAGCTTTAACTAGGGTAGGTCAGAAGGGAGGAGGAGGCACTGAAAGAATCCAAACATGTGCAAACTACCACAACAAAGATACCTGGAAAATTAAGCACAGGCTGCTGTGTCCCAGGAAAACATGTCCTCACCGGGGAAAGGAACATTGCTCCAGGAAAGATAAGGAAGTATCCAATGGACTAAAAACTGACCAAAAACTGGCAATAAAAGAGAAATGGAGTGACTAGAGGAAGACAAGAAGGAGAGGGGGAACACCCAAAAGACAAAAAAAAAAAAAAAGTGTAAACGAATTTTACGTAATAAAAATAAATAAAAGCAAGTTGCTATAAGTCAAAACAGACCTGTCCCATGTATTACAATGGTTCTAATAAGTGAGTCTAGAGATTTAGAGATACAACAGAAAGAAATGAAGATGTAATACAAATGAATTTGAAGATGGAGGAAGGGACTATGGAATCACAGAAGGCACAACCTCACGGCTTGATTTTCAATCTACTAAAAAAATCACAAGGAAAATTAGAAAACATTTTGAGATGAAAACATAACACACCAAAAATAACAAAATCAGTGCTAAGAGGGAAGTTGGTAGCTTTAAATACACACATTGAAAAAAGAAGGCATCTTTTAGGATGGCCATTATTAAAAAAAAAAAAAAAAACACAAAAAAAACCCAGAAAATAATAAATACTAGTGAAGATGTGGAAATTGGAATTCTGTGCATCACTAGTGGGAATATTAAAATGGTACAATCATTGAAGAAAATAGTAAGGCAGTATCTCCAAAAAAATTAAACAGAATTAGTATATGATCCAGTTCTTCAACCTGTGGATGTAACTCAAATGAAAGCAGACTGAAACAGATACTTGTATATCAATATTCACAGTAGCATTTCTCACAAAAATCAAAACATAAAAAAACTCAAGGTCCAGCTGGGCATGGTGGCTCGTGCCTGTAAGCTTCAGCCTATGAAGCGGCAGGGACTAGGGATCGCGGTTCGAGTCCCACCTGGGGCCCGTAGCAAGACCTAGTTCCAAAAAATAGCTGGGCGTGTTGGCGTGCGCCTGTAATCCCAGCTACCTGGGAAGCCGAGGCTGGGGATTGCCTGAGTCTGTGGTACCCTGGGCAATGAGAGCCTGCGGTTCCATGGGCAAAAATAGCGACACCTAGTCTCAAAAAAAAAAAAAGAACAAAAAAAAAAACAAAACACAAAAAATTCAAGGTCCATTAATAGATGAAGGGATAAACAAAAGGTGGTATTTCCATACAATTGAATATATCTAATCATAAGAAGGGATAAAATTCTGGTACATGATATACTGGAATAAACCTGGAAAATACAATGTTTAGTAATAAAACCAGACTCAAGGTGACAAATACTGTATGATTCCTAGATCAGGCATCTAAAACAGGAAAATTCATGGGAACAGAAGATAAAGCAGATGCTTCTGGTAAATGGGGGGAGTGGGGAATGGAGAGTTAGAGTTTAATAAGCACAGTGTTTCTGTTTGGAATGATAGAAAGTATACCACTGTAAATACTGTTGATGGCTATGTAAGATTGTGCATCTGGTTAATGCCACTGAACTGTACACTTAAAAATGGTTAAAATACTTAATGTTATATTATGTATATTTACCATATCAACAGCAAAAAAAATGGAGCTCCAAATCCACAGGTCCACAGATGCTATTAAAAAGTGTATCCCTTTGGGAGTTCCAGATTAAAGTAGGGGAATTGTTAGCATTCTCATCTCTGATCCTGGGTTTTGACTACTTCCCCCTAGTTAATCTTTCTCCACCAGATGGACTCTACAGGGTCAGCAGGATGGCTTGATCAGGGAGCACTTCATTGCTCTAAGATTTTAACTTAGCTTTGCTATTCTTAGTGAATATATGAATATACAGCGATGTCTCACCAGATCATTCTGGATAGAATCATTCTAAAACATCAAGCAAACCACACCATCCTCTCTGGTAGCCAGAGACCCTAACAGGGTTCCTTAATATGAAAACTCACCTCCGCCCTGGCTAATAGTTTTGAAGTTAATTCTCTTTGCATTGCCAATTTAGAAGTCCCTATTCTTGACTGAACCAATCAGTGGCATCTCAGCTCAGCTGTCACATCCTGCGGGAAGCCTGGCCAGAGCCGTGTCCCCCTCAAGTCAGGAACTGCCCATGGGGCTCCGTCTACTGAGGTCCACTCGCCTGGGTTCAGAAACAGGTCGTAAAGAGTCGGGACACCCCATAGTTCCTTAGTCCTACAGGGGAAAGAGGAGCGCCCAACCCGACACTCACCACTGCAGGTGGAAGGTGTGGCCGCAGTGGATGGCGGCCACGTCGCGGGAATGATCGAAGAAGTCTGAGCATATGGTGCACAGAGCACGGATAGGCATGATGACTGGACTCAATGAGCCCAGGTAAACAAGGAAACCGCGACTCGTCCAGCTTTGGGGCTGCAGCCCCGCGTCTTTGCGCACTTCAAATTTGGCTCCACTGCGAGACTTCCTGGAGCGGGCCGGAAGTGACAACAGGAGACCTGGGGCGGAGCCTAAACGTCGGTCTGGATTGGACACACTCTCGGGGGTGTGGCCTAAGGCTCTATGACCGTAAAGAATCCTGGGGCGCAGCGGGTTAGAACGCAGTAGCTCGCTACCATTTCCAGTAACTCAGATTGTACCGCAAGGGCGCAGCGTTGGATTGCAACCCCGAACTTGAACGCCGCCGACTGCGGCACTTCCTAGGGTTAGGCAGGAAGTTAAAGTCTCAAACCAAAGCTGGTGCGAAGAGGGCAGGGAACGTACTCCACAGCCGTTTTCTCTGGGCGGCCTTCTCTGTATCTCAGGAGAGTGAAGACCATAGTCAAGGGAATGGGACCGTGGTCCTCACCGAGAGCGGGTCCCCAGTACCCTGGCAGCCTGTATTTCTCAGACCAAGAGTGATCAACCTCTCAGCCCTGTGGTTCTAGAAAGATGAATGTAGAGGCTAATCCCTCAGAATACCCCAAGTTCTCCCTGGCTTTATCCAAACTAGGCATGCCTCCTAATTTTGAAGGGGAGAGGGCTGCTGCCAAATCTTAGCTCTTTTTAGCTCCTTGGAGGATCAGTTATGCCTCAGGACTTAGTAGGTTTGTAATTTTGGAGGCCTAGATGCTTCATTGACTGGTGACTAACAACTCTTTCTTTTTTAATCTACATACACGGGTTCCAGTGTAACAGAATCCCTTTTCGGAAAAGAAAAAGTTTTCCCCATAGGTATCTGGACTTATTCCACTGAAAAAGGAGCATATTGACCATCAGTGAGCAGTAATGTTAAGTAATGGGCTGTATAACATAGTCAAGGAGACTTCCTATGTCTGAAAACTTTGTTTTCTTTTAAAAGAACCCTTGGAAACCTTATCTGGACTATCTCCCCTGAGAAAGCAATATTTCTGGTGAGTTCACCTGGGCCCAAAGGATGTAAAAAAATCTTTCCAGGTGGTGTTCATGCTTACTATTTTAGTAACATTACTTCTCCTCTCCAGAAGAAATCCTTTGCAGAGCCCTATAATTAGTAAAAGTGATCTGTTGTAGCTGAAGTAGACTCATAGTGAAGTCCTTTGGGTCTTGTCTCTTGTGGAAAGCTCAGGTAGTGCTCACAGAAAGAATCAACACTAAAGGGTAGCATAGAAAACCATGCAGTTCCCACCCCGCACCATCTCCCTGGCTCAGAGAAACCCATTTTGGCCATGAGTAAGAGCTATAGTGACTAGCCCTTGGTAGGCTCTAGTTCATTCAGTGCCTGAGACAGGACAAGGGTTCCGTGTAAAACAGAACTTGTCAGAACAGCAGCCCAGAGGCTATTCCTGAGCATACACTACATCCATGTAGGTTTCTAGAGTCTAGAGAAACCCCACTCCCACCAAGGAACACACTGTGGATGATCTGCACTTTAAGTCCAAGCGATCCACATGGCACTGAACACAGGCCACTCATTACCTGTAAACTTACTCCCAGCTTCTCCCCACTACCTTTCAGGGTCCCCTCCCCAGTAAGACAGGAAGCAAAGGCAAGAGGGTGGCCAGAGGCTTTGGCAGGGTGACATTTATTTGCCAGGTTCAGCAGGCACACAGCCCACAGACCTTCATACATCAGAGCAGACCCACAGGCATGCAGGGAAAAGGGCAGGACTGCCACCAGAGTGCTGAGCAAGGGCCAGGACCAGTGTGGCTGCCTGCCCAGGCTATGGTGGGGTCTGACAAAGGTCACCTGCCAGGAGCCTTCATCAGGAAACTAAAGAGACTTATTTCACTTTCTCAGCCCAGCAAAGCAACTCAGCATGGCTCAGAGGCACCTGGGCATCTCTAAACCCTGAAGACGGGGAAGTGGGCCATAGATAAAGAGGTGGTTCCTTTCTATCCTGTTATTGAACTAGAAGAGCAGAAAATCTGCCCCTATGAAGGGCAAATCTTCAAGTCAGACTATAGGACACAACAAATTGCCAGACCCCCTGGATAGAGAGGACTGTGGACCCCCAACAGGAGCATCTGGGACAAGCACAGGGATATCAGCCTCCCATGTCTGACTCAGAGTAAGGGCCCTGCTAGGCCGATACAGTACATGTTGGGCCTACAATCTGCCCTCCCAGTTCTCGTAGCCACATGCTAATTGCTGCTGCTTCTTATAAGCTCATGAAGCTGAGGGCACAGGGCAACTCACTGCAGGACTCAGGAGGGCAAGAAATAATACAAGGATCTTGGGAAGGACTTTCAAGGGGCAAAAATAACATCTTCTGCCCTCTTATTCATTCTCTTCCATTTCTGAGGACCCCCACAGCTACCAATGGCTCCCAGCCATGTGACCAGTCTTGTCTTAAAGCTTAGTGCCCTAGATCTTTTTGCATTTTCTATTCTGGCCTGTGTCTACTGGAGCAGCCGAAATACCTTCACACAGGCACATACCTTTACGTGCTGGAGCCTAAGATCACTGACAGAGCCTCGCTGGAGGACCAGCTCTCAGGGCAAGGCCACCCAAGTTTAGGGCCTGGGAGAGGATGGGACCTGCAGGGCCTGCCTGGGGGAATAGTGAGGCAAAGGAAAGAGAAGCAGGGACCTCCTGAATATCCCTAGAGCAGCATCCCACAAGGAACAGAAACTGGTGAAGCTAGCAGAAGACAGAAAAGCCACAAGAAATCCATGCAGGGGCTGGGCCAACCCTGCCTCTGGCCTGCCCACCACTCACACACATACACACGGGAGATGAGACTGCTCTCCCGTGGCCCCCAGGCATGCCCCACACTGGGAGGCATGGGCAGGGGGAGCAAGGGCATCATGCCAGTGAATCTATGTACAATGAGAAGCCCCTCATTCATTTCCCCACCCTCCTGCCCATCCCTCTTCCCTCTTTCCCCCCTCCCCAACCAGCCTGCCCACTCAGCTGGTCTCCTCCCTCCGAGACTCCTGGGCACAGCCAGCAGCCTCTTCCCCTTTACTAGAGGGTAGAGCCTGGCCTGTTGCGCCCTCTGGGGCTGTGCTGTCCGGCTGGGCCAAAGCCGGCTCAGGGGTGGCAGCTGCCTTGGTAGCTGGTGTCACACTGCTTTGGGTGGTGAGCATGGTGCTCTCTTCTGTGGCTGGTGTGGCTCTCCCATCAGTGGCTGGAGTAGCACTCCTATCGGTGGCTGGAGTGACACTCCCATCTGTGGCTGGGGTAATGCTCCCATCTGTGGCTGGGGTGACACTCCCATCAGTGGCTGGGGTGGTACTGCCATCTGTGGCTGGAGTGGCACTACGGTCTGCAGGAGCTACATTATCACTCTTTGTGGCAAGAGCAGCATCACCGGCTGTGGCTGGGGTGGCACTGCCCCCAAGGCCTGGGGCAGCTCCACTTGCAGCGGTGGCCCCACCTGCAGCCCCAGGGGTGGCAGTGTCTGTGGCTGGGGCAGCCTGGGCTGCAGCCGCGTTGGACTGCTCTGGTGCCCGGAGCCGTTTCATGAGGGTAGTCACTCGGACAGCTTTCTGAAAGGAGGACAGTGGGGAGAGGCTCAAAGTGAGGCTGGATCCATTCGTTAGCAAAGTCCAAATCCAAACCATTTTGTGATGCCTGTGGTTGCCCCTGGCCACCCCAGAGTCGAGGACCCAACCAGCCAAGGGCCAAGTCAGCAAACCTGCTTAAGGGAATAACAGTGGCCAGAGCCACACCTGTCAACTGGAGAAGAGCCTGTATGTGGCTGTAGGGGTATTATGCAGGCAAAAGACTAGGAGTGCCAAGAATACTTGGGATCAGTCCAGGAAAAGGAGCCATTTGGATCCTTACCTTCCACTTAGCTCTGGCAAAGTTCTTTTCAATCTGGGCACAGACACCATCTTTGATGTTCTTATCAGAAGCAGCGTTGCCAGAAATCCTGGAAAGGGTGCAAGCACGTCTGGATCTGAGGGGGTACAGGCCTTCATGCAGATTCTGCCTACTCTTTTCCATTGAAGATCAAGGGACTACCACTCAAGGATGGGGGCAGCTGAGTGTGAGGACAGAGGCCACCAAGGACAGAGCCCCTTGCCCCATCCTCCCCGGGCCCTGCTCACCATTCATGGGAGATGGCCTCTTCTGCAGTGATCCTCTGGTCTTGCTCCACCTCCATCAGCCTTGTGACCAGGTCTTTGGCTGGGGACAAAACCAGGGAGACGCTAGGCATAGGTACTGATCTCACTGCCTAGAGGTGTTAAATGGATTCGGGGTAGGAGCCAAGCTCCCCAGAGGAGGCTGGGAACAGGTCTCCAGCACCAACCCTTTATAAGACCCACATGCAGAGCCCCTCCTCACCTGCCTGGGAAATGTCATCCCAGTATGGGGAATCAAACTCATAGTCGCCAGCCAGGATCTTGCGAAAGAGATTCTTGTCATGGTTCTCATAGTCATCCTCCTCTACCTCCTCATAGAAAGGTGGGTTCCCTGAAAGCCTGTAAGGGGGCCGAGAGCAGGTTTTCCAGGAAGTCCCTGGACACAGACCCTTCCTTGGCTTGACTATAAGCCCATTTGCCCATCTACCCATCCACTCACTCACAGGATGTACATGATGACTCCAATGGCCCAGCAATCCACAGGGCGTCCATACCGCTGCCGGCCTACCACCTCTGGGGCTGTAAATACAGTATCCATCTTCTAGTCAATATCAGGTCTGGTACTACTCAAACCTGCTTCCTCAATTGGGATCCTCCTTTCCCTCTATCCAGAGCTACTCCTTGAAGGCTATCTCCTACCCTGCCCCTCCCACTCCCTGCTTGCCCAGGTACTCCGGGGTTCCACATGGCTCCTTGATGAGGCCATTCTCTAGCTTAGCCAGGTGGAAGTCACTGATGACGATCTTTGAGTTCTTCAGCCGGTTGTAGTAAACCAGGTTCTCCAGCTGTTCCAGTCATGAAGGGAATGTTGGGGGATATAGGGGACAGAGGAAGATGCAGTAAGTATCTAAGAGTCTGAACCAAAATGCTACCCACCCCAGACCTGGCCAGCTGCCAACTATCCTTTGACCCAATTCCCA
Source organism: Uropsilus gracilis (assembly GCA_004024945.1). NCBI lineage: Eukaryota > Metazoa > Chordata > Mammalia > Eulipotyphla > Talpidae > Uropsilus > Uropsilus gracilis. Next base: position 8,074 of record PVHY01033580.1, read on the forward strand.
GCCTCACCTTGAGGTTCCTGTGCACGATCTTGAGTGAGTGCAGGTAGGCCACGGCCTCCAGGACCTGCCGCACAACGTTGCTCGTGTCTCGCTCCGAGTAGTAGCCCTGGTCCAGGATCCAGTCAAACACCTCCCTCCCCGTGGCCCTGAGGGACACCAGCCCCTGAGCCCGGCGTGGGCAGGATCGGGGGTGGGGCAGGAACACTTGGGTAGGCTGCTTACACCAGGCAGCTGGCTGGTCAAGACACAGGGGCCTGGGACCCCAAGGGTCCAGAAAGGGGGCTTTCCCTGGATGCAGAGGGTAGAGCAGGTAAAGGCCCTGGGGACTGAGGAATCCTGGGACCCCAGACCCAAACTCACAGCTCCAGGAAGATGAAATACTCTTTGCGGGTCACAAACACATCCACCAGTTGCAGGATATTAGGATGTTTTACCCTGGCAGCAGACAGGGGCAATACTTAGGGTTGGGTTAACCCCTGAGGCAGACTCTGGTTCCCACTGTGGGCAACTGTGGACTAACTTGCAAGAGATTGAAACTGCCTGAGGCCCTTGCCCTTGCCCTTGCAGTCCTTCCCTGCTACCTGCTACCCAACCCCCCCAGGCCTCACACTTACATCTTAAGGATGCCTATCTCGTTCTTGGCTGCCTTCCGCACCTTGCGGCCATCCCGCTTCTGGAACTTCTTGCAGGTGTGCAGCTTGCCTGTTGTTTTGTCCTTGGCCCGGAAGATCTCACAGAACTCCTCACTACAGTCAGCAGGTGTTCCATTAAGCCCTTGCCTGAGTGTGGGCTGCATTCCTCTCCCATTTCCCCAGCCCTTGCCTACCCACTCTGGCCCACCAGACCCAGCACTCACGTCTTGATGACCTGTCCCAAATCATATCTGTCAGTCACCTCCGATGGCTGGTTATAGTTCTTCTTGTCGCCCAGAGTCACACACCCAAACGGCATTGCCGGGCTCTGAGCTGTGGGCAAAATGAAGTCTGCTCAGCTATATCACTCCCATGTCTCCCCACAAGCTAGAGGTGCCTTTGGATGACCCCAGCTTGACTGGGGCTAAGCCAGGGCCAAAGAGACTATACCTAGAAAGGTACAAGAGTGCTCAGCATCTTATCCCTGCTTTGCTAGCCATACCTCTAGCTGTCTGTGTAGCTGTCTGAACTACAACAGGAGAAAACATATCAAAATGGCCTAACAGAATTGTTTTGCACTATATACACTCAAAAAAAGACTTATCAAATGACTTCTTTGCATTTCAGCTGCTATTTTACAGATGAAGAGGGCTATAACTACCCACCTGTCAGATAGTTACCTCTCAGGGCCTGGAGATAGCAAGTGTGGCAAAGGTGTGGAGAACATGAGCCTGACTGGTGGAGGCTAAGTCCCCTCTTTGGAAAACAATTTGGTAAAACTACTGAAGTCGAACAGAACCTGTGAACCAGCAATTGCTCTGCTAAATATATGCCCCACAGAAATATATCCTCTTGTACATCAGGACACTCAGATTAGAATGCTCACAGTGGCGTTATTCATAATTGCCATCAGCCCAAATACCTATCAAAGAGCAGATGTGGCATAGTCACACAATAGACTGTGCCACAGCAAGAGACATGAAGAAGCTACAGCTATGCCCAGTCACGTGGTGACTCTCACAAACACAGTATTGAGTCAGAGACACAAAGAAATACAAGTAGCGGGGCCGGGCGTGGTGGCTCACGTCTGTAATCCCAGTTACGAAGGAGGCTAAGACTTGGGGATTGCCTGAGTCCAGGGTTCTGGGCTACAGTGCACTGCACCTTGTGGTGTCTGTACACTTTACCTAATGAATGGTGACCTCTCAGGGGTGGGGCACCACACTCAGCCAGGGCTCCATAGGCAAGGAGCACCGTAGAAACCGGCTGGCCCAGGCCGGGATGTCGGAGCACAGGGCTCCTCGGAGGCTACCGGATCACAGTTGTGAGAAATACAAGTAGTGGGATTTTACTGCTGTAGAGTTCAAAACACACAGACCTAACCTATACTGGTTTGAGGACATAAACATACCAGCAAAAATATAAAGAAAATCCAGGAAGTAAACACCATGAAATAGGCATGGAGAGAGAGAGAGAGGGGTTATGATTCAGTCAGTGTGTGTTGTGGGGGGGATTCTGCAAAGCTTATTTCAGAAATGGAATGGTAGTTTTACAGTAATTTGGTTTTAAAATAATTTGTAAAAGTATATATACAAGGGTTTTGCTATATTTCACACACAAAAAAAGAAACTTAATAAAAATTATGACCATTCATACTGGGGAATACTTGGTAGTTACTAGGATGAATAAAGATCAAAATGTGCTGCTGTAGGAAGGCTTCTGAGACACATTAAAAAAAAAAAAAAAACAAGAACAGAATGGTAGGCATAGGGTGCTGCTATTGGATTTTTTTTTTTTTTTTTTTGAGACTAGGTCTCACTATTTTGCCCAGGAACTCAAGAGATCCCCAGCCTCAGCTTCCCAGGTAGCTAGGTGCGTGCCACCATGCCCAGCTATTTTTTGGGACTAGGTCTTGCTTTGCTATGTTGCCCCGGGCAGGTCTCAAACCTGCGGACTCAAGTGATTCCCAGTCTCGGCCTCGTTTCATGGGCTGTGATTAAAGGCATGCGCCACCATGCCCAGCCTTATTGTATCAATTTTTAAAAATTTATGTACCACCACACACTCACTGGAAGGACATTGATGTCCTCCTGGAAGGACATTGATGCGGATAAAAATTCTCTTTGAGGGCCGGGCATGGTGGCTCGTGCTTGTAAGCTTCAGCCTATGAAGCGGCAGGGGCTAGGGATCGCGGTTCGAGTCCTGCCTGGGGTCCGTAGCAAGACCTAGTTCCAAAAAAATAGCTGGGCGTGGTGGCGTGCGCCTGTCATCCCAGCTACCTGGGAAGCTGAGGCTGGGGA
>PVHY01033581.1:0-11035 GCA_004024945.1 Uropsilus gracilis
CTCACAGGCCGGCGCCACGCGCCACGCACAGCCTCGCGGGTCCAAGGTCCCAGGGACCGAGAGCGTGGAGAGCAGCGACCGAGCTGGGAGGGCAGACCGGGCCCTGGAAGAGCAGCCTTAGGGCCGGAGACGGACGCCGAGCCTGCGGCCACAGGGCAGCCCGGGCCTTGCGGGCCTTCGTCGCGGGGGGCCCGGGTCCTGCGGCCATGCGCCTCCTGCTCCACGCGAGGCCCCGTGGCACCTTCCTGCCACGGAGGCGGCAGCAGCCAGGGCCGGCGGGGCCTCGGGCGGACGGGCCGGCCCGGGGCGGCCCCGCGCAGCCACCGCGCACCACGCGCCTGACGCCGCGCCACGCCGAGGTCCCGCCGAGCACGACGGGCAGCCTCGCGAGCCCCGCCAGCAGCCAGACCCCGCCGCGCCTCCCCGCTCAGAGGGCTCCGGGGGCAGAGCTGCGGCCCCGCGTGCCCGCGTCCAGCCGCCCAGAGGCCGCCCGGCCACCCTCCGGGAAGCGGGACGCACCTGCCCCGTGTCCCACGACGCCCCTCCCGGCCGGGCCGGCCGGAGCAGGGCGGGAAGCCAGTGCCAGCAGCCATCAGGTGTCTCTTCCCTCCCAAGGACACGGCTGGACCTGCCAGCCCGCCTGCCCGTGGGGTGGGGCGGCTGCCCGCGCCCGCCGGGAGAGCCCAGGAGCCGCGGCAGCGGGGCTGGCAGCCGGCGGGCAAGGGCTGCCCGCGGGAAGGCGGGGAAGCCGCCCGAGCTGGGAAGCACCTGGGGCCTGGCAGCAGCCTGGGGGGTGGGGGGCCCAACCCCCCTGCCAGGCGGTTATTTACAACTTTGGAGTCGCTTGCTCTGGGGGCAGCGGGGAGGGACTGCAGGGGGGTCCCCCTCCCTGTCTCCCCGCCTGGAGCCGAGCAGCTGCAGAGAAAGAGTTAAGGAGGAACCGGCTCCAGCCATTCCCCATCCCCGAGCCGAGCCGGGGCTGTCTGGGGGTGGCGGCAGCCCTGCGGGCTGGGGGCCACTCTTTCCGCAGCAGCCGCCGGCGGCCCCAGGATGTGCAAGGTCAATGCTGACCTGCTCGCCGGAGGAAGCATCCAGCCCTGACAATGAGGCGGCGCATCCGCCTCCAGCGCCCCCGCCCCAAGCCGGGCTCGAGCCCCGCGCCTCCCTGCCCACATGCCCGCTTGGCCGCCACCGGCCCCGCGGGACCGGGATGGCATCACAGCTGCGGAGCGTGTCCGGCCGGCCACGCCAAGGAGATGGGAGATGCCAGCCCGGCGAGCCCTGCGGGGGGAGGGGCGGATGAGCCGCTCTTACCGGGCGCCGCGCTCGGAGGAGCCGAGGATGAATGAACTGAGCAAGTTGGACGCTGCGCCGCCGGGCTCGGCTGCCTGCGGTCTGGTCCCTGCTCCGCCGCCGCCGCCGCCGCCGCCGCCGCCGCCGCCGCCGCCGCTGCCGCCGCGCTCCTTGCGCGCGCGCCGCCCGCCCTCCTCTCCCTGTCTCCCTCCCTGTCTCTCTCTCTCCCTCCCTCCCGTGCCCGCCCTCCCTCTTCCTTCTCTCTCCCTCCCGCCGCCCTCCCTCCACCTCCCCCTCCCTCACCTCCTCCGGCGCTGGCTCCGGATTCACCGCGCCTGGCACCAGCACTTGCACCAGAGCTGGCACTAGCACGCGCCCGCGGGGTGCCTCAGCCCAGGCGGGGCCCTGACGATCTGCCTCTGGGGCTTCGGGAGACCAAAGTAGTGTTGATTCTGTAAGGTGTCCAGCGGGAAGGAGGCCCGCCGGGGAGAAGGGAGGAGCAGAGGGAGGAGGGTGAGAGAAGAGCAGGAGGCAGAGCGGGAAGGAAAGAACGGTCAGGGTTGCTGGCCTGAGGTGCCCGGCTGCTCCCAGACAAAAGGAAGCTCCCCTGCCCCCCCTCCGCCCTGCACACCCAGGCGCCTCCTCAGCTGCTAATACAGGTCTAGCCAGCCTGCCTGCTCCCGTCTGGCTCTGAAGACAGTGCGGAGCTCAGGAGAATATGCACCCCAGAAGCTGTCACCTGAACTCAGTCACACCGACCCCTCGGGAGCTCCCCGCCACCCCACCCAGAACCCTGATGCTTCAGAACTGCCAGCCAGGGCTTCCCTCGGGCGGCCACACAAGCAGAACCACATGCTTCCCTTTCACAAGCCTCCAAGGGCTAGTCCTCCTGCAAGCTGCAGGAGGGCATGCTCCAGGGGAAGGGGGGAGATGCGTCACCTCCAGCACGACCTGGAGGGTGACAGCACCACCCAAGCCCAGGAACCTGCCCACTAAAGTCAGCAAATTGGGTGCAGGTCCCGCCCTCAGGGGCTCCCTCCCAGCAGCTGCTCCCCACATGGCCCTCACCTTCCTGAACGGTGACCATGGAAATAGTCTGGGGTGACCCTTGCAGACCCCAGATGCCAAGGTGTGGGGCAGGAAGGGCCGGGAGGAGCTGGTCAAACGACAGTCCCCAAAGGACGGAAACAGCACCAACACAACATTCCACTTCGAGTATTTCAGGGGCAATAAAAGGCGAGGACATGGCAGAGGGCCGCTCTGCCCGAAGTCCAGCCGTCACAGCTCCCGACCCGCAGCCAAGCTTTCTTGCCCAAGCCCCGGACAGGGATTTCCAGCGCGTTTCAGCCACAGAATCAAAAGGATCGTTTCAGGCATCAGACTGAATGTGGTGGGCGTGGGGGGCTCTGTGGGGGGCGTGACATCCACTGACCTCAGTCTACACCCACCGGATGAGACGTGCCAGACACCTGCACTTTCCCCCATTGTGCTATTGCTACTCAAAGTTCTGTCTTGTTGGGCTCCCGGCGTTCCTGATCCCCAGCTCCTGTCCAGCGAGTTGCATGCGCTTCACGCTGTGCAGAAAGAAAATACACAAACATATAGTTCTGCACCACAGTCAGGGACAAGCAAGAGTGGCAATGCTTAAGTCCCAAGTGCATATGCACATGTGTGGCCAGGCCCATGCTTGGTGCAGGGGTGTGCATTTTGATAGGCACATTTGTTTGCAGAAATGTTCACTAGACTTAATGACTGATCAGTGACGGAAACACTTTGAACCGGTTGCCATGTTATTCCCTAAGGCTGCCCTAACAAATTTACCTATGTTGGATGACTTAAAATAACAAGAACCTGTTTTCTCCCAGTTCCCCAGGCCGGAGATGTGACATCAAGATGCTGACAAGGTCACCTCTCCCCCAAAGGCTCAAGGGGGGGAGGGGGCTCACCCTCACTCCTTTCAGCTCCCATGGCTCCTAGTGTACTTGGCTTGTTGGTGCATCACTCCAGTCTTTCCCTGTGTGTCACTGTCGACAAACTTCCCCATGTGTTCTCTTGTAAAGACATCGGTCCTTGGATTTCACCTCGAGAACTTTAATTACTTCAAAGGCCACACGTACAAACAAAATGACGCCCTTGGGTTCTGGCAGACAGGAATTTGGGACATACAATGTTCAAGCCACCATAATTATGAACTTTATTTTTTGTCAAATAAAGACATGAACCAAGCAAACCATCTACAATACCATCATTTTTTAAAAAGGATGCTTTAATATAAACTTCAACATGTTATCATTACAAAACTATTTGTTTAAGTGATACAATTCCCATTTCATGAAAATAAACACTGAACACAAAATAATCTCAATGCACCGATCATCAATGGAATAAGTAGAGAAGCTAACAGCTAGACGAGCAAGCGGAACTAGATGAGCTCCTTACTTTTAGGAATATTTGGATGGGTCCCAGGTCATAGTAGCTGTTAAATATGTAACAACTTACTCTCCAGGAAAAAATAAACAGATGCCTACTTCATAGTATTTCCCAAACCCAGAGGGCAAACAAACACTCCCATCACTGCCAGCCCTAGTGACAAGGAATTGGGAAGCGCTCCTTTGGCCCGTCCAACACCCGCTCAGTGGCTTGGAGAAGACAGAGTTTGGAATGACCACAGAAGCTGGAAAATTGATGAAAGAAAGCCAAGAATGGAAGGAACCACAGAGCGAGCAGGAGCCCCCAATTCTGTTTACAAATGCCCCAAGCAGCTGTCGGAGTCGGAATTCTGAGCATGGTCACAGACTGCTAAGAGCCAAAACAAAGCCGAACTGATTAAACAGTTTTCAGGGCTGGCCTCCACGTGGGGGAGTTTGCAGTTGCAGTTCGGCCACATTAACTGCTGACTGAAACAAAGCCACAGTACTCCACAGAGAAAAACAAGAGAGTAAGAGATGGTACAGTACCTCATTCTCAAAGTTCAGGCTAGACACAAAAATTCCTAAAAGAAGCAGCAAATGTTACCTAAACTCAAGAGGAAAGGCGACAAGCGGAGACCAGCTGTAAGATGGGCCAGATGTTGGAATTTGCAGAAAAAGATCTTAATGTATTTACTCTAACTACACTAATGGCTATAGAGGAAAATGCACTTAAAAGAAACGAACAGGTAGAGAATCACAGTAGACATATAGAAACAATGGGAAAAATAGCAGATACATATTCTAGAATTGAAAATGTTAAATATTCAAAGTAAAATTCACTGGGTAGATATGACAGATTGGAAATGAACAAAGAGCTAAGATAATATACAGACAAATCAATACGTTCAATTTGAAGTACAGAGGAGGGAAGATGGGAAAAGATGATTAACACAGATGCAGTGATCTGGTGGATTCTATCAAATCCCAACATGTAAGTAGTTAGAGTCCCAGAAGCTAAAAAGCAAGAAACAGGAAAAAAAGTATTGGAAAGTCAAGTCTGCATTCTTTCCAAGCACAATACAACAAAAGTTCACAGGTTCAGTGGGCCCCAGGTAGCATGCCACACCCAGATACATTACCACTAACTCCTGACAACCAAATATAAAGGGAAAACCTTGAAAGAACACAGAAAAAAAGTCATACTAAGGAACAATGCAATCAATCATTGACCTCTCACTAGTTAAAAAAAAAAAAACTTTAAAATGCTGAAGTTATAAATTTCATGAATACAGAATTTTAGAGCCAGCAAGACTATCCATCATTCTGACCCAGCTATAGAAGGAGGAAAAAATGAGAGGCTAAAGCTCACAGTGCAGATAAAAACTCACTACCCACTTCCCCACACCTCACCTCGTCATCAGGAAAGGCCTGTTTGTGGCCGTTCCCGTTATCAAGGAAAAATCATAAAGCAAAAAACACAATTTGAGAAAAGGGAGGCCTCCAAGGCAGGCATGTCCAGGCCATTGGGATTAATGGACCAGCAACTGAAAAGAGCTGTGAGTCGCAGGCTAAGGGTGCTAATGGGTAAAGAGGATGCAACACCAGACGAGGTACACAGGCATGGAAATCCTAAGGAAGAATGGAAAAGAAATGTCAGAGTTAAAAGACACCCTCTCCAAAAGGAAGAATGCCTTTGATGAGCTCATTAGTAGCCTGCACACAGCTGAGGAGATAGCAGCAAAAACCCCCAAAGTGAAACAGAGAGAACAAAGGCTGAAAAAAATAGGCCAGTGCATCCAAGCATTTGAACCAAACACTAACATATGTGGAATGAAAATACCAGATGGAGAAAAAAGGAACAGAAAAAAATATTTGCAATAATAATGACAGCATCCCCCCCCCCCCCAAAAAAAAAAATTATGCCAGACACCGGATTTCAGATCCAGGAAGCTCGGATAAGACTCCAGAATGGAAGCATCACCTTGGCATACCATTTTCAAACCGCCCAAAAGTCAAGATAAAGATTCTCGTGCTCATTATCGTAGCATCGTAGTACAGTTTGAAATCAGGTTATGTCAGCTTTGTTCTCTTTCTCAGAGCTGCTATGGCTCTAAGGTATTTTGTAGCTCCGTACACATTCTAAGTTTCTCTTCCATTTTGTGGAAAACGTCCCCGGAATTCTGACAGGGGCTGCGTCACATCTCTGGGTGGCTTTGGGTGGTATTCAACAACAGCGGTTCTTCCAACTCATGAAAGCAGGCTTTCTCTCGACCTGTGTCTTCTTCAGTTTCTTTTCATTGGTGCTTCCTTGTTTTCAGTACGTAGATCTTTTACCTCCCTTGTTAAATTTATTCCTAAAAGTTATATTTTTCATTCTACTGTTTCCTAAACTTGTTCAGATCGTTTGTGTTTTAAGCTAGAGAGGTGTGACTGACATCTGAACGCAGAGCTCCAGTACTGTGCTGAAGAGAAATGCTGAGAGCGGGCTCCCTCGTTTTATTCCTGAGCTGACAGGAAGAATTTTCCGACCACTCACCATTGAGTGTGATGCCACTTATGGGTTTCTCATTTATAAACTTGATGTGGCGGTGTGTTCCTTCTCTGCCACTTCCTGAAGAGTTTTTTATTATAAATTATCTCTAGTCATTTCAAAAGCCTTTTCTGCATTTTCTGAGATCCTCCCTTCATTTGCTGATCTGTAAATATTAAACCATCCTTGTAGCCGAGGGATAAATCGCACCTGATCATGGTACTTGGTTTTTTAATGTGCCGAGTTAAGTTTCGTTAAGTTTTTGTTGGAATATTTGCGCCCATATTAATCAGAAATACTGGCCTATAGTTGCCTCTCTTTTCCAGTGTCCATTCACTAGGGGGAATAAAAGAGCAGTTTCACTACTGTCAAATACATGAAACAAATGGAATTCCCATACATGAAAAGTGTAATTTAAAAGGGACCGACACTTTGAAACTCTTTGGCTGTTTCTCATAAAATCTCACATGCACCTACACCCACAGGCCAACAATCCTACTTACAGATAACTGGTAGAAAGGAAACAATGATCACAAGACTTGTACAAAAAGGTTTACAGCAGTTCTTTTTCATAATAGCTAAAGGTACCCAGAGCAATAGCCTGGCTCAGCAGACTATGGCTAAGTCATATCGTGGTTTCTAGTCAATATTAGATAGAATAAGCTGCTGATAAAGATAGCAGCATGTTGGATCTCAAAAAATGTGATGCTGAGAGAAACACTGAGATGAAGGCGAGTAAACTCTGATTCTACAAAGCACAGCAACAGCTAGAATTATATCCTATAAGGAGACACCCAAACAGTGGCCATTGGAGATGGTGCGGAGAGACTGGGAAGGGCTCAAGGGAACTGGAGACACAGAAAGCCCTTGAGCTCCATCTGTTTTTGTTTTTCTGTTTGTTTGTTTTGTTTTTGTTTTGTTCTGTTTTGTTTTTTTGAGACCAGGTCTCGCTATTTTTACCCGTAGAACCGCAGGCTCACGTTGCCTGGGGTACCGCGGAATCAAGCCATCCCCAGCCTCAACCTCCCAGGTAGCTGGGATGACAGGCGCGCGTGCACCACCACACCCAGCTATTTTTGGGGACTAGGTCTCGCTATTTTTGCCCGTGGAACCGCAGGCTCACATTGCCCAGGGTACCACGGACTCAAGCCATCCCCAGACTCAGCCTCCCAGGTAGCTTGAGCTCTGTCTGGATAGTGGCTGTGTGAACGTCCTTTCGCCAAGACGAGTCTTTTGTGTAAGACCTGTGGCTTATGCTGCATACATATTATAGCATAGTGAAGCATTGTTGAAAACACAAAACCAAAAAGATCACCTATTACTATAACAAAGAAATGAAAACCAAAACTTTTCTCAGAAAAAAATCTAGGCTAAAATGGCATTGTTGAAATGTCTACCAATCATTCAAGTAATAATTACAACTTCACAAAAGTCCATCCCCAGAACAAAGGTGCAACACTCCCGAAATCATTTTATGAAATTAGCATAACCTTAAGACTAAAACCTGGCAAAGTTTGATTGCGCAAAGAGGCATAGGAACAAAAGTATTTGATAAAGCTTGATATCCATTCTTTCCAAAGGGGGGGAATAGCAAACACAAGATACAAGAGAACTCCCTTACCAATATACAATACAGTAAAAATACAGAAACATTACACTTTTCTGTAATGAAATACTTCTCTTTGATGTTGGGGATAGGACAAGACAGTTGCCATCATCACTGCTCTCTGACATTACAGTGCAAATTCTAGTCAGTTCAGTGAATTAAGAATTTTTTGAAAATAAACAAAGGTACAAAATTGTCATTAGCTATATATTATATGATTGAGTACATAGAAAATTCTAAAAAAAAAACTATGGATATTATGACCCTTAACACAGAACTTTAATAAAACTGCTGGATCTAAAAATGCCTAATGATATACAAAAACTAATTTTTGTTCTAGAAATGAACAAGAAACATTTAATTAAAATACCCCAGTTAAAACAGCATCAAATATTATATCTATTCACCTGTGTCTCTTCATCAAAGATTCTGAAACACCACATTCCTCTATGACTACAAGAAACTGAGTAACTCACAGAAATCAGAATCTGAAGATACCCGCTAGTGGGGGAAGTCACCAGGATCCAGTAACTCAACGTTCCAATGAGGGAAAAATCTTCCAAAGTGAACTGACAATCTCCAAATGGCTTTTCTCTTCTGCCAACAGGCTGGGGATAGGGGGTGCCCATGCAAAAAAAAAAAAGAAGAAAAAAATAAACCTCTAGTAGGAGAAGAAAAAACCTGCAAAGCTCTTAACAGTTGGAGCAGTTGTTTGACAAATTGAAAAGCTGATGAGACTTAAACACGGAGCGGACTTCCCCGAGCAGACCTTTGCTGGTGTGCGTTCCTATGCAGGGACACATGGGGTGAGGTCAAATGACTCTAAAAAGTGGAGTGAAATCTCCAGCAACAGCTCTGTTCTAAGGCAGGCGTGTGTGTGAATTTGAAGCCACAGGAGGCTGCAAACTGTGAATGGTCAAGCGGGATTTCCCACAGTCTCTCAGCAACTCAGAGACAGAAACTGGCTAAGGTTTTACTTTGGAACAAAGCCAAGCGAACTAGTAGCAGACAGGGCTAAAGGCTGGAGCCACCATCCAGCCCTCACTTTGCTCAGTATCAAAAAGGATCTAAATAAGCATCCTCTTACCTCCTGAAAGGGGGACAGATGGACCTGTCTCAAGAATATCTCATCTACAGTCTTTGGCATATCCCACTCAATTTTTCTGTGACCCTCAAACCACTCTAAAATGAAGTACATTAAAGAAATTACTTATTCAGGGGCAAAGCAAAATGAGACATACATTGAAAATGGATAAAAAGACAGGCAGTACAGCAGATGAACTGGTTGTTGATTGTCATCAGAAAATAACTTTAAAGTCACCTATGATTAATATTTACAAGAAATAAGGAAAACGTGAACTAAAGATATTAAAGTGTCAAGTCAATAAAGAAGTTTAAATAAGTAAAATAAGCATTAACTGGACCCTGGGATGGAAAAAGGACTCAGCATGGTTTGACAGTATAATGGGCACAAAAAGAACAAGATTTTTATAACTTTGAAGTAAACAGAAAATACTAAAACTGAAGCACAGAAAAAAAAACATGGTCCAGAAATGGAGCATAAGGCACAATAAGTTAACACCCAAAGAGTTATCTAACGATAGAAAAGTAACGAGGTAGAAACAACATTCAAAGAGATAATATCCCAACATTTTACTAATATTTATCACATAATCAAGCAGCTCACTACAGCATAAGGATAAAATAAAACCACATCTATGCTTACAGTAATCTATCTGCTAATAACCAAAGATACAGGAAAAAAAAAAAACTGTGAAGTAGCCAGAAGATGAGTCTATATTCAGGGAAACAACACTCAAAAGGGAGGCAGACCTCTCCAAAGAAATAACACGCCATAAGGTATCATTATGACATGTTTAGAGTGATAAGGTAAAAACAAGCAAACAGAACTATCCACATAGAATTCTAAGCTCAAGAAAAATATTCCTCAACAGTGTGGATGAAACAGAGAGACTTTCAGAGAAAACCTCAAAAACCTCAAGGACCTCCTCACCAGCACACCAACGTTATAAAAAGAAAATCAGAAGAAAAATCTTCAGGCAAAAAAAAAAAAATGATGGCAGAGAGAAAGAGAATTTGTAGATGAACATTGTCCATAATTGCAGTACTCTGTAGTTTAAATTGTACATAAAATTAAAATGTTTGATAAAAATCAGGTCAAAGGGTGCGAAAGGAATAAGCAGAGTTTAAAGTTTCTAGCAGCATCAGATAAGTGGTAGAAATGCTCTGCAGGATTAGTCTGAAAAACCAAGGGTTCCTCCTCCACATTCTGCACATTCTGAGGCAACTGCTACCCTAGAAGGGCTGGCGATAAGGTAATGGAGGGGAAATACGCAAATCACAGCGCTGGAACATTTGCAAGCTGGCCTCGAGTTTACAGGTAAGTCACAACAGAACCCAGCCCACCCCTGCAGGGGAAGCATCAGAAGGCACCTTGGGGTGACAAGGGGCAGGAGGCACTGGGACTAACCTGTCTGCCAGGACAGCAGGGGGCGCAGTTTTCTGTAGAGAGCCCTTTGCTGCTACTGACCTGTGGCAACACCCACTTATGGAGAAGAGAGTGACCCTTAGCTAGCAAGCTGGGGCAGCTGCTGGAGCTAACCAAGCAGGGCCAGAGAGCCTGGCGCTCCCAATCTGCAAGCGGAGACTAATGGCACAGCCAGGTGGGATTACCTTTTCTCCTCATAGGGGAGGCTGGTATTTGCAGCCTGAGGCTGTGGAGTTGAAAACACCTGCATTGACCCCACCCAGGCTATAGATTCACAGTTGAATCCCTGGATCTTAGTGCCAAGAGCAAATGCCCCAGAGTGAATCTCCTGACTTAAAGAGAGTGCAGTTGGCAGCCTGCGGGCCTGTGGCAGGTATAATCCTTACCCACCATTGACTCTCATGCTTGGCCACAAGACTGGCACAACACAGACGACATTTTGCTCAAGACAGGGGCCCGGGAAAGGGAGCACTGAGGATCCGAAGCAGACAACGCAGATACCCGCAGCTGCTAGGAAGCCTGCACGCTGATGCTCATTGGGAACGAAAGTCCAGGTCGTGCTGCGCTAGTTCTCGCCAACTGCCATTTCCCAGTCACCTCAAAAGATGCACATGCAACTGTCTGAGAACAAAAGAGACACCTGGATCTGGGCGGAAAACCTGGGGTTACACGCCGTCTCATGGGGG
>PVHY01033583.1:0-11018 GCA_004024945.1 Uropsilus gracilis
GCGGGTCGCCCTGCTTTGAAGACTCACGGGGCCACGGAAACGCTCGCTCCGGGCCAGGGCCCGGCGGGGACCCGCCCAGCCACGCTGACGGGGGCCGGACCTGGACTGCTGTCTCTCCAGGCCTCCTCATAGGGTTCCTTTGAGGCCACCGGGGGAGGGGCCGCGAGGACCCAGCCAGGCCGTCCTGAGGCGCGGGGGCGAGGGCGAGGCACGCTGGGTAAGGCTCTCTGGAAGCCACCGGGAGCAGAACCCGCGGGGGGAGGGGCGTCAACCGCCCACCTGGGGCACGACCCCGGGGCCCTGGAGGGCCCAAGTGCCCACGTCGGCCACCCTGCGTCCACTTGCTCTGGCGGCGGCCGCCCCCCAGCAGCAGGAGCCCCGGGGGAAGGACCCTCTCTGTGCCCACAGGCTGGCGGCTGGCACCGACCCCCAACGCGCGCCGCACTCGCTGACGAGGGACCCCGCCAGCTCGAAGGCCCCCGGGCAAGCCAGAGCGCCCCACGGCAAAGCCCGGCAAGGAGCCAGCTCTGCGCACCTAGGACAGAGCACGTCCTGGCAGGGCCCGGCCCCCGGCCAGCTCTGGATTGTTCCCAGGCTGGACTCCGGCTTCCGTGCGGGGATGTGGCTGTGCGGGGCGGGGCTGAGGCCAGGAGACCCGGGGCGGCCCAGGGGGCCACCCCGCGCCCCTGGACGCGGGCCAGCGAGAGCGACACTGCTGGGCGGGCCGCGGCCGGGCGGGGCGCCCCAACCCTTCGGCTGGAGCCCCAAGCCCAGCACCTCCAGGGGTGCATCTGCAAACAGCCTTAAAGGGGTACAGAGGTCAGAATGAGGCCATGGGGTGAGGCTGACCCACCCGGCCACACCCTGAAACAAGAGCCTGGACACGCTGACCCCAGGGGCGCCCCGGGGGGCCTCCAGGGGACCCCTGGGAAGGCGGGATCTCGGCCGCCAGCTCCAGAGGGGAGAAAGGGAAGGTGCTTCGTCCCGGCCACCGGGCAGCCCCGCAGCTGACCCGTGAGAGCCGGGGGACACCCCATCCCACCCCGGGGATACAGCCACCCCAGCTCTCCTCCTTCGGACCACGCGGCCGAGACTCTGGGAGCCCGGCGGGCAGGAGGAGCGCCCCTCCCGGCCGCCGCCTCTGACCACCGCTGCTGGGGGCCTGCGCCCCGCGTCCAGGCGTCAGGCCAGTCTCCGCGCGGCTGGGAGCAGCCGGCGCCTCCAGTCCGGTTCCCAGCCCCCAAGCCTGGCTCTGTGCTGCCCCCCACGCCCGCGTGGCAGGCGGGGGCCCCGGCGGCTCTGCCCGGGCCGTCTCGGGACGCGCCAGGCAGGGGGCGGACCACAGGGCCGGTCGCTGGTCACTGCACAGGTCAAGGACCAGGGCCAAGGGTCACCCACGTGCAGGGGCGCCAGCCGGCGGGCGGCCCTGGCTCCGGGGTTCCGAGGCGCCGTCCGCACCCCATTTCCGTCGCTCATCTCCCTTCCCCAAGTGGCGAAGCCCTAAAACTGGGCGCGGCTGAGAGCGCCGAGGACCCGGCCACCCGCCTCTGCTCGCGCCTTCTCTCCGCGGCCCTGTGACTGTGGGTGTGAGCCCCGGCCTCACCGCCCCCAGAGGGCGGCCGGTCCCGCTCCGGCTCCGGCTCCGGCTCCGGCTCCGGCAGACGCCGTCAGCCCTGCACCCCGACCTCGCCTTCCGCGAAGGGCTTCCTCCTTCATTTCAACGGCCCATGGCTGGTGCAGGCAGCCTGTCTGTCCACCCATCCGTCCGTCCATCTGTATGTCCATCTGTCCATCCATCCATCCATCTGTCCGTCCATCCGTCCATCCGTCCATCCATCCATCTTTCTGTCCATCCGTCCATCCATCCATCCATCCATCCATTTGTTCATCCATCCGTCTGTCCGTACATCCATCCGTCCGTCTTTCTGTCCATCCGCCCATCCATCCATCTGTCCATCCATCTGTCTGTCCATTGATCCATCTGTCTGTTCATCTGCCCATCTGTCCATCTGTCCATCCATCCGCCCATCTGTCCATCCGTCTGCCCATCTGTCTGTCCGTCCGTCTGTCCCACGCGGACTCACCTGTAAGCACAAGCAGCACCCCCCTGGCCCTCAGCAAGCACACACCCTACCCCAGGACGGCGGCCCTCGCCGGGAGAGGGGCAGCGAGAGGTCACCCCGACCCGCCCGAGCTCCGCCTCGCCCCAACTGCCCGGCCAGCTCCCTGCGTTCTGGGGGAGGGGCTCCAGCCCCAGGCCCGGACCCACAGTGCTTTCCTGCCTGCGAGGAAGCTCGGCCTTTGGGGGGCCAGGCTCCCCAGAACCGCGTGGGGCGGGGCTGTACGTGGATGAGCAAAAGCACGCGAACTCCTCCAAACGAGGCCCACACTGCGTCTCTTTTCCCCTCAAGCCCGTTCACCACGCCCCGCGGATGATCAGGTGCCCCTAACCTGTGCCCATGATGCAGCACAACCCCGACCCCCGACCTCACGCTGCTCCCCTCCAGCCCCCTCCCTCCCCCTGGGCCAGACCTTCGGTCCAGGGCCCAGCCTCCGGGACTCGTCCTCCTTGGAGACCCCAGTTCCACCTCCCAGCGTCAGAAACCCCTCCCTCCTGCAGGGCCTCCCCCTCGGCCATCACCAGCAGCAACTACTCCTGGACAGCATGAAAAGTGATAGCTGGAAACATAGATAAATCACGGATGCACGCCGTCACATTATAGATACATGCCACCATATTATAGGTACACACCACATTATAGATACATGCCGTCACATTATAGATATATGCCACATTATAGCTACATGCCACGTCATAGATACACACCACATTATAGATACATGCCACATTATAGATACATGCTGGCACATTATAGATACATGCCATCACATTATAGATACATGCCACCGTATTATAGATACATGCCACATTATAGATACATGCCATCACATTATAGATACATGTCACATTATAGATACATGCCACCACATTATAGATACATGCTGCCACATTATAGATACATGTCGTCACATTATAGATACATGCCACCATATTATAGATACATGCCACATTATAGATACATGCCATCACATTATAGATACATGTCACATTATAGATACATGCCACCACATTATAGATACATGCTGCCACATTATAGATACATGCCACCACAGTATAGATACATGCCGCCACATTATAGATACATGCCACATTATAGATACATGCCGTCACATTATAGATATATGCCAACATACTATAAACACACCCCCAGGTGTATCTATATATTATATGATAGCAATTATAGCAATATCACAGATACATGCCATCATATCATAGATACATGCCATCATATTATAGCAACATCATGGCTATATTCCATGACATAGATACATGCCATCATATTATAACAACATCACGGATACATGCCATCATATTATAGAAATATCACAGTTATACACCATCATATTATAGCAATATATGGCTACATGTCATCATATTATAGCCATATCATGGCTGCATGACATCATATCATTGCCATATCATGGCTACACAGCATCATATTATAGTGAATATTATAGATATATGCCATCATTTTGTAGAAATATAGATACACACCATCATCTTAGGGCAATATTGTGGTCACATACCATCATATTATAGAAGTATCATAGGTACATGACATCCTATCATTATAGAAATATTATGGACACATTCCATCATATTATTATAGAAATATCATGGATACATGCCATCCTACTATTATAAAAATATTATAGATTCATGCCATCCTATAATTATAGAAATACCTTGGGTACATGCCATCATATTATTATGGAAATAGTATAGATACACGCCAGCCTATGTTGCTGTAGAAATAGTATCGATTCATGCCAGCCTATTATTATAGACATATTATAGACACGTCATCCATATTCGTGTAGAGGTATTACAGCCACACCCCATCCTCTGTCACTGAAGAAACACCATAGATGTGCGCCATCCTCAAGGTTACTTGAAATGGTTTCCAATGATGCTCCCAGCTCCCAAGGGCCCCGCCCCCCACCCCAGATGGAAACCCCCTCCCGGGGAAGCCTGGTCTCCATCCAGCGCACACCTCGATGGTGACGTCAGCCTGAACGTCCACTTCCGTGCGTGAGCATCTGTATCTCTGAGGGGAGTAACCCCCCCTACACCCCCAAACACACCCCATCTGTATCTGTGAGGGGAGTACCCCCCTACACCCCACACACACACCCCATCTGTATCTCTGGGGGGAGTAACCCCCTACACCCCCACACACACACCCCATCGGTATCTGTGGGGCGAGCAACCCCCTACACCCCCCACACACATCCTTCCCAAGTCCCAAGGGGGTCTGAGCGCCCCTTGAAAGCAAAGGGTCTCTGCAGCTGGGGTTCGGGTTGAACTGGGGAGGGTCCCCCAAGTCCCAGGTGGGCTCACCCAGTCCTAGCGGCCTGGAAAACGGGGCCCCATCCCCAGCGTGGGGGCGTGAAGGCTGGAGTGGGGGAGGGGCGTGAGCGGGGCACACACGCTGCAGAATGGACCAGGCCCGGGGCCACCTCTCAGGTCCCACGTGCCCGGCCAGGGCTTGGAGTGACCGAGTCCGTGGTGAGCTGTCACCACCACAGCAGGGCTTGTGCCGGTGTGTGTGCCTGTGTGTGCGTGCGTGCGCACAGTCACCTGCTCAGAGCACCCTTGCTAGGCAGGAGTGCCGTGGCTGACGGAGCTCGCCCTTCCCTCCAAGGTCGGGAGACAGGGGCCGGCCTGCGAGGGGAGCCCGAGGCTGGCGGCCTGCAGACCCCCCCAGCTGTGGTCACCTCACTGGCAACGATGACCTGACCGGTGACCCTGGAGGCCCCGGGTGGCCGGTCTCGCTCAAGGGCCTTCTCCCCCCACGGGCCCCGGCAGGCCTAGACACAGCTGCAGGGACTGAGCCGGGCACCCCAAGGCCAGGGGACGGGCACCCCGGGGGACCCCGCTACCCCAAACCTGGACGCCCCCGGCCGAGGCGGCGGTGTCTGCCCACGTCCTGCCGTGGGGCTTCTGGGAGCAGAGCAGCAGAACTGGGGCGGGGGAGGCCTCCCCAGGGACGCCCCCACGTGGGGACGGAGGCAGAGACAGGGCGAAGGTGAGTCGCCTCGAAGGCAGCTAGACCGACACATCTGCGTGGAGGGCGGCCGGGCGTCTGGTTGCCACGGAAACAATGCAACGACAGTAAGAAAGTCACCTGGTCCCGATCGGGACGTCCACGAGGTGGACAGAACGGAAGGTCCGCTCCGGAGACCAGCCCGAGGGGCTCCCCATCGGGCTGTGAGGTGCTGTGCTGGGGGCAGCCGCCCCCGCTGTCCCTGGGCCCTTGTCCCGGGTGCAGAGTCCTGTTCTGCACAGCAGTGGACAGACCGTCAGGCCTGGGCTGCGTCCTGCTGCCTCCACGTGACCTCCACCCCAGGTCAGCGCTCATGCTCATGAGCACCAGTGGCCACGTGGCTCCTGAGAAGCCAGGCTCTGCGGTCAGCAAGCTGGAGACCCCGGAGTTCGGAGACCAAGTGCGATTTCTCCCCTCACCACCCTTTGTTCTGGTCAGGCCGTCAGCTGATTGGATGCGACCCACCCTTTACGCAAGGACAATGGGCTTTACCGTGCACTCGGACTCTCCGCTCTGCTCGTCAGAAACCCCCTCCCAGACACACCAGCAGCCCGTTCGGCAGACAACCGGGCCCCCTGTGAGCGGGTCGAGCGGACACCTATAATCGGCCATCGCAGAAAGCTATGTCGATGCCGAGCGCCAGGGCAGGGGTGAGAAGAGGCTGCACAGGCAGGGGAGGGGCCCACGTGGTCTAGGCGTGTGGAGAGGGGCTTCCAGACGCCCGGCTCGAGCTGCAGCTCACTCGCTGAGACAGGAAACGTGCCCTGGGCAGAGGACCCAGCGGCCTTCAGGGCTGAGATGCCCACACCCTTGCCCCGGGAGGAGGGGCTGGAATGAGGAGCACGTCGAGGGCTAAGCCCTGGGGCGCTGCTGTTCGACATCTCAGCAGATTGGGGGTGCAGCTCAACACCTCCCAGGTGGCCACCGCCTGCCTGGGAAGGAACACAGATGTGGCTGGACCAGGTGAAGTCCAGCCCCTCCTAGAGACCCAGTCCCCAAGCCCCCCAACATGCGGGGCCCCGTGCAGGCACCCCTTGCCCACAACCCGGTTTGGGGAGGAGCAAAGGTCTCTCCTTCATTTAAAATGACGATGGCTGGGTTTGGAGGCGCGCACCTGTAATCCAAGTGCTGGGAGGCAAGAGGCCAGGGGTCGCTTGAGTTCGCGGGTTCGAGACGACCCCAGGCAACATAGCAAGACCTGGTTCTTGAAAAAGTAACCCGGCGCAGTGGCGGGCGCCTGTCATCCCAGCTACCTGGGAGGCTGAGGCTGGGGATCGCTTGAGTGCACGGTATCCCCGGCGTCATAGCGAGACCCAGTCGCTAAAAGTGAATCAATTAAGTACATAAAATGACGACATTGTCTCTAAAATCTCAACCCGTTTCCTGCTTAAAGCACGAATGGACGAAGGGTCCTTGCTCACCGCTGCGTGAACGGCCCAGCCCCAGCTACGGCCACCCCCACGCCGGCACCGGCAACGCCGGGGGAGGGGCCCCACGACCGGACACTCCCATGAGAGTGGACCATCTGCTCGCGAACGGGCCTCTTCCCGGGGACGGCTGAGAACCCGGGACGGCTGAGGACCGGCTGAGAATCCCTGGCACCCAGGGGTCCGTGGCCGGAGCCCCGTCTCCCGCAGGCGAAGCCGCGTCTTCCTCACAGGTGTGAGCCAGGCGAGCCGGGACGCACCGGAGACGGACCTGTTTGGTGACCGCGGCGTCCCCGCCCGGGCCCGGGCAGCCCCCCGAGTGGGTTTCTGGATCCTTGTCCCAGGCCTGGTCCCAGGGTTGTCTATGAACTGCCAGGAGCCAGGGCTGCAGGCAGAGTGGGGAGGGGGCGGCTCTGGGCACTAGCCGTCAGGAGACCCTGAGGCCGGCCTGCAGGAGAGGCTGTCTCTCCCCAGAGCCCATCAAAGCAGGGCGGCAGAGTGAGGCGGTGTGGCGGAGAGCTGCCTGGCACCCGGCTGGACATCAAGGAGGCCGGGCAGCTGGGGCAGCTGGGGCTGCTGGGGGGGGGCGCTGGGGCCAGGACAGTCCCTCCCGTCCTCCACGCTGTCCCTGCCACACGGTCACACTCTCACCCTCGAGTCCATGCCCCCCTGGCCCGCCATGGCCTCTGCGATGCGGGTGGTTGGGGGAACACAGCCTGGTTCTGCCCCCCCACACACAGGAGCTGACGGTGTCACTTTGAGGCCCAGACGCACAAAGCAGCCGGGCCCTCACCAGCGCTTTCACAGCGCGTGGCCATCGAGACCCGTGCACGTGGCGGACTTGGGATTCTTCGTGTGTCCGGCGTCGTTGGCATTTCACACGCTTCATGCGCGTTGGCAGAGAGGGGCCCCTTGGCTCGACAGCGCCACCCTCTCCAGGAGGCCACGCTGTCGCCTTCCGTCTCTGTGGCGGGCCTAGCTGTGCTCTCAGTCCCACGCAGGCCAAACAGCGTCACCCCCACGGCCGGGTCCTCCGGCCAGGGCAGGGGCGTCTGGCCCCCACACCAGCCGGTGTCTTCCTTGAACGCCAAGACTTGTAACAACATGATGGGTCCTCCCACCCAGGAAGGCCACACCTTCCAGAAGCGGTCATGCCCGCTGGGTATGGCCACCCCAGCAGCTTGGCACCACCCATATGTGTGGTCACGCCCACCAGATGTGGCCACACCCGCTGGATATGGCCGTTCCCTTGTTTGTGTATGGTCACGCCCATTGGCTGTGGCCACACCTACTGGGGCCGGGATAATCCCTCTGCCATCCACGCCCACCTGAGATGGTCCCTCCCATGGGGACACTTCTCCTGGACATGGTGGCAGCATAAAAACGCCAGAGCAGTGACCGGTGACAGAGGAGCTGACCGCCCTGCTCACTGCTGGGTGGACTCTGCGTGTTGTACCTCCTTACGCTCAGGCCGCGGAACCCTTCCCGGGCGTCAGAGCGGTCAGTCCTGGGCTGCGGCCGGTCCGGCACAGGTGTCCAACAAGCACCACTGAGAAGGGCCCTCCCGGAGCGACCTCTCAGTCTCCTGAGCGGGCGGCCCAGTTGGAACCAGCTCTCTTCGGCATCCTGGGCGTCCATCAGGAAATGCCCCCGGAACCCAGGCTGCCTTTGTCTCCTCCCAGCAACCGGGAGAAATAAACTGCCCCTTCGGGGGGCTGCGGTCTCTCAGGCGGACAGTTTCCTAGACCCACGTGTGTCTCTCAGCTGCGCCCTTCAGAGCCTTTCCACCGGACACCCACCACCCCAGAAAGCCTGTCGTGCTCGGAGACCTTCCAGAAAACCATCCCGTGACCTGAACTCAGCCGCAGCGGCTGATGACAGTAGAGACCAGCAAGGCTCCCCTCGTGGGTCGGTCAGCAGTTGGGGAGCTGAGGCCCAAGCGTCGCCTCCCGTGTTCCATCCAGTCCTTAATGAGCTACCGCCTCACACCTGTGAGATGGAATCGGGAAGCCCTGAGACAAGTGTCAGCAAGACGGTGGGGGAAGGGGAGCCCTCGTGGTCTGTTGGTGGGACTGTGGGTGGGTCCAGTCCCTGTGGAAGGCACCACGGAGGCTTCTCAGAATCCTAAAAAGAGGCCTGCCGTCACTCCAACAATTCCGCTCCTAGGTTTGCTGTGACTCGTGGGCCGCTCAACAAGACACAAGGATCTGACTGAAGCGCAAGGCTGCAGGGTTATTATTGGGGCACCAGGGTCCCCAAGCCAGCTCGGCCAGAGAGACCTGAGCAGTGTCTGTGACGACCGTTATAGGACAAAACCACCACCGCCTGCTGTTGTGAAGCAAGCAAGCAGGTGGAGGATGCGTCCCCACGTTCCCATAATGGCGGGACACATTCCCCAAACTTCCTACGTAGTGCTGACGTCCGTCATCCGTCAGGAGGACAATGCTGGCAACCATCATCTATCAGGTGGACAAGATGGTTGTCAGGAACCACCAGGAATAAGGGGAGGCAGACACCAGATGTCAGACCAGTCAGCCATGGTGAGTCCTTTCCACCGAGGGCAGGGCTTCCACATGGAGGTTTTGAGCAAAATGGAGTGACTTTGGTTAGTCTGTTCCCAACAGGTTTGTGCCACCCAATGCAAAAACACTAATTTGAAGACACCTGCACTCTATGTTCACTGCAGCACTGTTTATAATAGTCAAGCTACAGAAACAACCTCAACGCCCAGGGACAGATGAGTGGATAGAGAAGATGTGGTTTGTGCACGATGGAATACTACGCAGCTATTAAAAAGATGAGATCTTGCCATGCGTGGCAACATGGATCTGAGGGATGGCGAAACGAGTCCGAAGGGGAAAGATAAGCGCCAGGTGGTTGCATTCATGTGAGGACTATTTTAAAAAGTAAATACCAGATAAAGCTAAGCCAAACAAAACCTTAGAAATCAGCAGCAGAACTGGGACTCCTGGCGGGGGAGGGGAGGAACAAAGCTGGGAGGGGCTGTGGCCGTGGAGGAGGATTATGGTGCTTTGGTGGTGGGTGTGGTGCAGCGACAAACATCTGAAGAGCTGGACCCAGAGTCCTAAATTACACGCAGTGCAGATAACAAATGAAATAACAAAACATGTGAAGGAAACGTCGCTGTGAAGGATCACCTGGGCTCTGCGGAAAGGCCCCACTACCGCGAGGGACTGTCTGTGTCATTCATGTGCCCAGTGGGAAGTGCGCTGGGGAGGGCTGAGGACGGGCCAGCGGTGGCAGGGGGAGAGGTGGACGCGCCCGGGGCCGTGGACTCCTGGGCAGGGAGCAGAGAAAGCCTGGCACAGGGAGGGTGATCGCTAATGATGGGGTCTCTCCACCACCGCGTGACAGCATCCAAACAAAGATAATGACAAGTTGAGGGGGCCGAGGACGCCTTGCCCTTGAACTTGCTCCCACCCATCCAGCCTCCATGCAGACTCCTGACTCCACACAGCCAGAGGTCAAAACGTGCCTCAGCTTTCCCGGCCTTTCTTCTACCACCTCCCGCCTGACTAGGCAAACTCCCTCCCCGGGGCGTCCGGGACACCCACGGCACGCTGTCCAAGGACACCGCTGTCCTCTCCCCGAGATGCTACCCACGGACACGAGGCCTACAGAAATGTCATCCTGGGAGCTGGAGTCAGAGGCCTCAGGGCTGGCGTCCGCCGAGAGAAGGTGTCCTGGATTGCCGGGCCACCACGGCCCCCGCCATGCATGGGAGTGGCCACGGGGGCCAGGGCAGTGGAGGGCACAGATGTGCTCGGAGGAGAAGGTGTCTGCGGAGGCTGTTTAGATGTGACATGTTTCCATGTATCACAAAGAAGCATCCTGTGGGGGCTTAAAAATGTAAAGGTGCAATGACCAAGTGAGGGATGGGAGAGGGGGGGAAGGGTGAGGGAGAGAGGAGAGAGCAAGAGGGAGAGGGAGGGGGAGAGAGAAAGAGGAGGGGGGAAGGGGAGGAAGAGGGAGAAGAGAAGAGGAAGAGGAGGAAGAAGAAAGAAGAGGAAGAGGAGGAGGATGAAGACAAAAAACAAAGAAGACAAAAAAGATGAAGAAGATGAAGAAAACAAAGACAACAGTGATGAGAAAGAGGAAGAAGAAGAAGAGGAGGAGGAGGAAGAAGAGGAACAAGAGACAGAGGAAGAGGAAGAAGAAGAGGAAGAGGAGGAGGAGGAAGAGGAAGAAGAGATAGAGGAAAAGGAAGAGGAATAAGAAGAAGAGGAGGAGGAGGAGGAAGAGGAAGAAGAGATAGAGGAAGAGGAAGAAGAAGAAGAGGAGGAGGAGGAAGAGGAACAAGAGATAGAGGAAGAGGATGAGGAAGAAGAAGAGGAAGAAGAAGAGGAGGAGGAGGAGGAAGAGGAAGAAGAAGAGGAGGAAGAGGAGGAAGAGGAACAAGAGA
>PVHY01033584.1:0-11034 GCA_004024945.1 Uropsilus gracilis
CTTATTTCTGCTAATATGAGTCTTTCTAGTTCCATCCAGGTTGCTGCAAATGACATGTGTTTGTACTCCTTGATGGATGCGTAGTATTCCATTGTGTATATGTACCACATTTTTTTTTAGCCAATCATCTGTTTGGGGACATTTGGTTTGTTTCCAATTCTTTGCAACGGTAACAGGGCTGCAATGAACATGCGCGTACATGTGTCCTTTTGAATTAATGTCTTCATGTCCTCTGGGTAGATTCCTAGTAGTGGGATTGCTGGGTCGAATGGTAAGTCCACTTTCAATTGTTTGAGGGTCCTCCACACAGTCTTCCATAGTGGCTGGACCAGTTTGCACTCCCACCAGCAGTGTAAGAGAGTTCCTTTTTCTCCACATCTGCGCCAACATTTGTCTGTTTTATTTATGTGGGCCATTCTTACTGGTGTAAGATGGTATCTGTGTGGTTTTAATTTGCATTTCCCTCATTATTAGTGAAGTGGAGCATTTTTTCATATGCCTATTAGCCATCTGTATCTCCTCTTTGGTGAAGTGTCTTTTTAGTTCTTCTCCCCATTTTTTGATTGAGTTTTTTGCTTTGTTTTTGTTGAGCTGTAGGAGCTCTTTATGGATCTTTGTTATCAGACCCCTGTCACTTGTCTGCAGGGAAAAATTTTCTCCCAGTTGGTTGGGTTTCTTTTTGTTTTGTTTATTGTCTCTTTTGCTAAACAGAAACTTTTTAGTTTTATATAGTCCCAGCTGTTTATGCTTTCCGTCATTTTTTTGCCAGCCATAGTTGTTTCCCGAAATGGATTTCTGAGGTGAAATTCATGAAGGGTTTTTTGTTTAGACCCCTTTTATCTCAATGTTTTTCAGATACAGCGAATGCAATGCCTAAATTTTATGAACAAATATATTGCCCATATTGGGGTCCTAACTTCATAATTGCTCCCTCTACTCATACCCTCTCACCTTCTCTTAATAAGTCTTAATTGACATTATAATAAAAATTTATGTATGTATGTATGTATGTATGTATTTATTTATTGAGACTAGGTCTCACTATTTTTGCCCGTGGAACCGCAGGCTCTCATTGCCCCGGGTATCACAGACTCAAGCCATCTCCAGCCTCAGCTTCCCAGGCAGCTGGGATGACAGGCACGCGCCACCACACCCAGCTATTTTTTGGAACTAGGTCTCGCTACGGGCCCCAGGCGCGACTCGAAACATGATCCCTAGCCCCGGCCACTTCATAGACTGAAGCTTATAAGCACGAGCCACCGTGCCCGGCAAAATTTATTTATATAACAGTTCATTTGCTTGATTTTTCTCTATGTCACGTGTGAGTGGAATTATATGGTGTTTGTCTTATTTCACTTGCATCATACCATATTTCACTTATTTCACTTCTGTAATACCTCTTAGATCTCTCCCTGGCATTGCAAATGAAATGGTCTCAGTTTCTTAACACAGCCAAATTCTTTTTACTCTACCCCCACCATTTTCATCATAATCCACAACCTAAAAAAAAAATCCCTCTTTTTTATCCCTTTTTAGGTAATCAGCAGTTTTCCTAGATAATTTTGAAGATTGTGGTTTAAATTTATCACATTACATTTTTACTTGCTATTTGCATTGCTAATTCCAAATTCTTCCTTGAAATTCTAGATCTGTGTTTTCTATTTTGAATACTCTTCATTCTTTTGCTCATTCTTTAATGATATTTTTACATACGTTTTTAGTATTTCCTTTTAAAGGCCATATAACTTCAAGAAAATCTCAATAGAGTTCTCAATCTTTTCTGTCTTATCTTCTAATACAATACCAAAGAACTTTCTTAATATGTCACTGAAAATATGTTACCCTTTATCCTCAAGGCCATACTTACTCAAAACCTGTCACCCACCTATAATCTGTTCTTAATTTCATATAGTCTAAGACAAAAAAAAAATCTTTGATTGCTCCTCTTTGTGTCACATTCAAGAGAATTTTCTTGAGTTCCATCACAAACACAACCTCTTTGTAGTTTTGGTTACTATTTATTGGCCAGGTTCTTTGCAGAAATAGTAAGTTATAAAATATTAAGAGAATATTTGCTGTGTCTCAGGCTCCTAGACCCCTGAATTTGAGATTTAGGATTGAATAAGAATCAAAGAGCCTTTGTGTTTCCTACCAGCAAGTTAGAGTCTCAGACCGCCCCAGCTAGATTAAGTAGAGAAAATACTCCCTACCCTGAGTTGATGAATTACAAAAAAATAGTGTAGCACAATGGGACGAGCTTATCAAATGGACTTCAGTTTTATTCAGTTTTCCCCCTGTCACATGGTGAACATTTATGGAACAGCGCTTTGATAATCTACTTAGATGTCATTGCTATCGACCAGTAGATATTGATCAGTCTGCACACCATCTAGTTACCTAGTTTTATTTCTTCTTGCCTTTTCAGTTTCATTTTCCCTTTGCTTCCAGCTGTAATAGTTCTGCCTTTGCTTTCTTCGTATCATCTAGTCCAGTGCTAAGAGACTATTCTGATAGTACTACTCCACTACACATGTGCTTTTCTTTATCAAGGCAGAAATCTCAATTTGTCTGTCTGATCTAATCTTAAACTATTGAAACTCATCTTCCCCAGCTCCTTAATCCTGAAGGGTTATAAGAGATAATCATTGTTCCTCCTATCCTTTTTTTCCCATGGAACCGCAGGCTCTTGTTGCATGGGGTACCACAGACTCAAGCATCCCCCAGCCTCAGCTTCCCAGGTAGCTGGGATTACAGGCGCACGCCACCACATCCAGCTATTTTTTTGGAACTAGGTCTCACTATGGGACCCAGGCGGGACTCAAACTGTGATCCCTAGCCCCGGCCGCTTCATAGGCTGAAGCTTATAGGCACGAGCCACCGTAACCAACCTATTATTTCTCCTTAGAGACAATCTCCTTTTAACCACAGTATCTTTTCATGCTTTTTCTTTGCCTAACTCCACTTTGCTCTTCCATGGAATGTGTCTACTTTTCTCCATAGCTACCACATTCAGTTCAAATGTTACAGTTTCTTCAAATGAATGACTCTCTACAATAATGGCTAACAATATAATCCTTATCCGGATAGTTATGTACTTAGAATTATTTTCAGTATGCATATTTTATTTTATAGACTTATAGGATAGAGATTTTATCATATTCCTTGTGGCCCCACTTCAGAACTCAGCAATTTGTTGAACCTGTAATACTATTACACTTTTTAACTTTATCAAGTCATATACAATTGATCTAGCACAATTTCTTCACCTAACAGCAAAGAAAGTTTTAAAATCTCAGTTTTAATATATCAGCAAGCTTAGTGAAAGTAATGCCTTCTAAGACTTACTGATTGCCTAAGTCCCTTGTTATTTAAAGTTGGCACAAAGGAGATTCTGAAACCTTCATGAACAGTAATGTGGAGATAACATTAACTCTAGGATAAAGATAGATTGGAAGTTAGAGGGGGGAGTTGAAAAGATAACAGACTACAAGACTGCTAGAATATTAAAATACCCTTTTTAGTCATGACCTCACCCCATACATTTCTGTCTGAGACTGTCTTTTAAACCCTTTTCCTGGTTACCAAGACCACCTTCATCTATTTATGTTCATGGTGTAATTGCATATTCCCATATAATGAAGGGAGTCAAGGCCAATGAAATGCTCATGATGTTGTAAGTGTACAGCTCATTTCTGACTAAGAAGAATCAGAGTAAGAGACACTGATTTGCATTTTCCTCATCACCGCCTTATTAAAATTTTTTAATATTCAAATTGGTAGAACCCAGGGAAATGAAAAAAAAAACATAGTCACATAAACATTGTATTATTCAATCTTCAAATTTCTGGAATGCTGTTGTCTCAGTCTAACTTTAGTATGCAAAAGCAGATTCCTCCCATTACAATAATAAGCACTAAACCATTAGATCAATAGAATAGTATATAATATGGTCTGTGATTCACAGATACTTAGAAAACATATCAAATACCAATTTAAAAGTTTATGTTAGGGATTTACCAAGCTTAACAGTCATAAAATTCCATTTAAAAACTGTCATTGGGTGAAATGACAATGGTAGTGGTGATGACAGTAATTGTTAAACTAGTGTTTAGTTTCAGTTACTCATATTTCTGTGCCAAAGAAAAATGTATCACCTGCTCCACTTTCCTAGGTTTAGTTTTGAAGTAGTTTGCTCAAAAGGAAAGATGTATGACCTGAATACCAGTAATTCTATTAGTTTCCTGAAACAGTAAAAACAGTGTTCCACAGAGTGGGTAAAAGTGTTTGTTCAGTGTTCATGGTTAGAAGAAAATTAAATAGTGGTTTACATAATGATACAATGCTGGAGAGGTCAACAACATGCTACATTTTTTTACATCCCTTAATTCAAAAATAGATAATAGAAATAAAACATGCAAAGAATAGAATAAAACATACAAAGTTTTCAACTCATTCTCAGTGTACTTATTTATTTGTTTGCCTTTTGGCAGGTGAAGCAATACTGTTTCCTTTAACATGAAAAGTTAATTGCACTTTGAAATATTCATTTCAAAATCCAGAATCATGTTTATATATCACTCTCATTAACTCCAAAAATTTCTTTCACCAATATAGCTTCTTATTTGAGAACAATGTGTGCTAATAATTAAAATGAAATACTAAACTCTAATGGAAGTTTTTATACTATGTACCGTTAATTGTCTTGTATGTATCAACCTGATATTTCAAGCAACTGCTTGAAGAAAAATGACTTGTGATTTGCATTCTTAGAAATCTGTTTTATTTTGCACAATGTTGGAGTAAGATATATGTTCAGGAAAAGCAATAATTTGTTTTTAGCAAAATCTTAATTACCATTAAAAACTCATTTATCTGTTTAGAAAGAAAATTCAACATCTGATTTACATGTCTATTGACATTTTAATATAATATCAGGAATAGACTAATCAACAAATTTGTGACATAGTCCCATATTTGTATTTCTCTTGTTCATTTGAGAATAGACCTAAAAATAAGTAATTATGTTCATTTTTATTGCCTAGCTTATGATTCTGTTTCTAGGTTGGTTCTATTTTAGTTTTTGGAATAAAGAAAATGTCTTTGTCTAAATCTTTCTCAGAAGAAAGTCTATCAATATTTAATTTAACTAGATATAAAAAACATTAACATAGCAAAAAAAATTATGAGATTGTCCCTGTCTTTGATTTCCTTATTAAATTTAGTTAAAATTTATTAACAAGAGCATTATGTGTATATGTTTGCTATCTTAATAGTGCTAATTAACTTTTTGTAATTGCTAAGAATCTGCAACTATTTCTATATTCACTGTCATAATTCAAAAAAACAAGTAGAAAAATGAACAACAATTCAAGTTAACTATCTTTTCATTCTTATTTGAGAATAATAAAAATCTTCAACAAAATATTGTATGTAATATATTTGAAAAGAACGCAAGGCACCAGTAAAATTATATGAAAATATGAAATTAGTTAAAAAGCTGCATATGCACAGATACATTTATAAATATTCCAGTGTGAGCATATAAAAAATCCAGACCTTTATCATATTACTCAACTGTATGACTCTAAGAGCAAAATTTTCCCCTGCTAAGAGGTCTAATCATCTTTGATGTTGAATTTATATTAGTCTCACTATCATGAACATGAGTTCTGAAGATACATACACTGAGCTAGTTTAAATAAATGACTCAGATTATTTTTTTCCTTTATTCTCACAAAATTGTTGCTATTCACCAGTTGCTCATGTCAAAAAGAAATGTTAGAGTCACTAGTAATAGACTGGTAGGTTTTTTGAAAATAAATGTTTTCTCTAGATGATATCTATGAACCCTATGCCACATTTAGTGATGTATACTTTAAGAGTCAAAGAAAATAGTGGCAAGAGAATATTTTACTCAACTAAAAGCAAAACACTTTATTTTCATAAGATTAGCTACCTAGAATCATAACTCATATTAATTTTGAGTAAAATTATTGTATTAAGTATCTTATGAATAACACGATTTTGTAACTGTTGAACTTACCAATTTGTTAATAAAAGCAATATATTTTGAAGAGCTACTGCTTGTAACTCTTCAAAACGCTTCAGATATGATCATTTAAGATGTTTCCATGTGCTAGCTTTTTTTTTTTTTTTTTTTTTTTTTTTTTTTTTTTTTTTTTTTTTTTTTTTTTTTTTTTTTTTTTTTTTTTTTTTTTTTTGGTGGTTTCATATTCTGTTGGCCGCCAGAGGCAAGTACGCGAAATGAACCCACGAGTTCCGCCGCAGTCGGGAGTCAAATGGAAGCACGTGCTATAAGACAACTTTATTAACAAAAGAAAGGGGTATTTACAGGGACACAGGGCGAGGGCCTGGTGAATTCCAAAGAAGACAAACAAACCTGAGAGATAATTAACATTCTAAAGCAAAGAGTAACTGAGGAAGGGGTAGAGTAGGCAGGCGGTCCCTAACTTAGATAAGGAAATTCAATAATGGGCACCAGTGCTCCCAGGAGGTCATTTCTGTAATTCAGTCCCTAAATTTTCTGAGGGATGGTTAAAGAGAGAGGTTTTCCTTATCTCGTTTGGAATAACTCTTCTGGTTTGCAAATGGCGCACAGCAATATTCTCTGGCTATATGTCTGGGCATGGGGTTGCCAAGTCACTTGATATTTTCCATTTCTTAAGGTAAATCCAGATAGTTTTCCATGATGCTTGCACCATTTCATATCCCATATGAAAGTGTAATAGGGTTCCTTTTTCCGAATCCTCTCTAAAATGTGCTTTTGAGGGTCTTGTGTACAGATGACTGAAGTTATAGTCAGAAAATTTGTAGTCTTAAATCCATATATTTAAAAAAATAGAGGATAGCACTCAAAAGTCATCTATCAAATCAAAATAATTTAAAATCTCAAATGTTTTTTTTTAACACATTTTGAGATTAGTGATTTTTATTAATTAAACTTAGTGATATCACAGAAAGGGAAAAATTACTTTATCAATAAGAACTGTCACATATATTATGAAACATGACATATGACAGGCAGCAAAATACAATTAATTTTGTTTTTTATTTATATAATTTTAATTGATTTCACATATATACATATATAACTGATTATATATTTACAAACATTTGTGTGTACATATTTAATTGATTGTATATACACACACATATTTCATCAATGTCTACCCAGGGGTTCTCTCTCCACCTTATCACCAATGAACCATCTTAATCTCTTATGCCTATCCCTCCCCCAATTTTACCCTCCTCCCCCTTTCTTGATCTATGTTTCACTTCTGTTGACAGTTTAAAAGATTTATTGTTCATTTATTTTCCCTATATATATCTCATATAAGTGATACCAACACATATTTTTCTTTTTCTTTCTTATTCCCACTAACATGATTCCTTCTAGCTTCATCTATGTTGCTGAGAATGACGTAAGATTGTCTTCTTTGATTGATGAATAATATGCCATTGTATAACTATACCACATCTTTTCCAACCATTTGTCAGTTTGGGGACATTTGGGTTGTTTTTGTATTTTGGCAGTTGTAAATAGTGCTGCAATAAACATTCACCTACAGATTTCTTTTTGAATTAGTGTTCGTGTATCCTTTGGGTAGATTCAGTAGTGGTTCATTCAATCTAGTAGTGGTTCTTTGGTGCAATGGTAAATGGAGTGGCTTTTTTAATTCTTTTCCTGATTTTTGATTGGTGATTTTGTATCTGGTTAATTTATTGAATTGCTATATTATTTCAGCTAGCTTTTCTGTGTTTTTTATTTGTGATTCTGCATGAAGTATCATATCTCATAAAATAATAGCTTTGTTTCTTCTTTTTTGATTTCTATTCCTTTTATATCTTTCTCTTGCCTTATTGCCCTAACTAGAACTTCTAGTACTGTGCTGAAAAACAGTGGTGAGAGTGGGCATCTTTGCCTGGTTTCAAATCTTAAGTGAAATGATTTTATTTTTTCCCCATTAAGGATGATGTTTGCTGTGGGTTTGTCATACATCACTTTTATTGTGTTGAGATATGTTACTTTTATTCCAATTTTTCTCAAAGCTTTTCATCAATAATGGATGCTATACTTTGTTAAATGCTTTTTCTGAATCTATTGATATGATCTTATGGTTTTTGGTTTTATTTTTGTTGATGTGATGGATTATGTTGATTGATTTTCAGATGCTGAACCATCCCTATGCCTTGGAATCAATGCCATTGGTCACAGTGAAAAAATCCTTTTTTATGCATTGTTGGATTCAATTTGCTAGGATTTTATTTAGAATTTTTACATCTGTTAATTAGGTAGATTGTTTTCTTTTTTGTGCTGTGTGTTTGCTTTTGGTACTGTAATATTTGCTTCATAGAATGCATTCAGTAGATTGCATTCAGTAGATTTCTGTCTTTCTCAATTTTTTCAAAGTTTTAGCAATACAGGTATTATTTCATCCTTGAATATTTGGTAGAATTCATTTGTGAACCCATGTGGTCCTGGGCTTTTATTTTTAGGGATAGTTCTAATGACTCCTTCAGTTTCACGGTCTGTGATTGGCCTGTGATCCTCTGTTTCATCTTTGTTCAATTTTTGGTGGCTATATTATTCTAATTATTTGTCCATCTCCTTCAGGTTGTTGTGTTTGTTTGCATATAGGTGTTTGGTGTAGTCTTTAATTATCTTTTGAATTTCTACTGTGTGTTGTTCATTTATGATTCTATTTGAGTTTTCTCCCTTTTCTTTGTGACCCTTGCTAAATATCTATTTATTTTATTTATTCTTTTGAAGAACCAGCTTTTGGTTTTGCTTATTTTCTAGATTTTCTTTTTGGTTTCTAACATGTTTTTTTTTCTGCTTTTATTTTTATTATTTCCTATCTTCTGCTGGACTTTAGATTTTTTGTTGTTCTTTTTCTAGTTCCTTGATCTAGGAGATTAGATTTTTTCCTTTGGATTGTTTTTAGCTTTTTGACATGAGCTTGTGTTGCTATGAGTTTTCTTCTTAATATTGCTTTTCCTGGGCCCCATATATTATTGAATGTGCTATCTTTGTCATTTGTTCCAATGTAAGTTTTAATTTATACTTTGATTTCCTCAGTTATCCCGTAGTCTTCCAGTAGCCTGTTGTTCAATCTCCATGTAGTGTGCCCTCTTTTTATTTTCTTTTCATTGTTGATTTCCACAGATACCTTTATGATCAGAGAAAAAAGTTGATATTTTATTTTTATTTCTACATTTATTTTTAATATTTTTATTTTGTAATTATCATATATCAATCATGTTTGCATGGTTGTATTGTACCCCCCCCCCCCTTTCCCTTTGGTCACTCCAACTTCTCTTGGTGCAAGCTGTTGATTTGTTTTTGGCCCATGGGACTTTTCATTTTTGCTTTCAAACTATGTTCTTTTCTCCCCTGGGTGTGGATTAGCACTCCTGGGCAGCAGCAGATGAGTCTGCTCATATCTCTTGGAGCAGCTGAAACAGATCAAGCATGTCAGGAACTTGAAGGGCAGATGTGGTGCACTTCTCTGGGATCGTTACTGGTGTCTGTCACCTGTTGCTGGTTCTGTGTCTTCTGGGATTGAGAATGCAACTCCCATCTGACAGTGGTAAGGTGTTTGCTGCTGGGGCAGACTTCCCCAGGTGGTTGGTTGAGCTCCTCTCCTCTTGTTCTGCTGTGGGGTCACAGCCACTCCTGGTGGCTTTCTTTCTCCATTAATTGGCAAAGGAGGGAGCCTCTTAAATGCTGCATATTGTTGTGGGCCTGGGGTTTGATTCCACAGTGCCAGATGATACAGGCAGGAATCTGTGGCAGGTTACCTCAGTCTCTGCTTTCACTTTCATGTCCCATTGATTCTCAACACCATGCTTGTCTCACCTAGGTTGGGAGTGCATCCAAGTTTGTTATTACTTCCTCTCCTTTACGTTGTTGCTGCTGCTGGGGAGACTGGATTCTTCATCCTTAGTACAGGTCTATGAAGGTTGAAGTAAACCATAGGGGGACTCCCCCACCCACCCACCAGCAGAGGTGCCCAGGCCCCACCCCCTACCCACTTGGAGGCAGAGACCAGCTTCCCCAGCCTGAGGTCTCTGAACCAGCTTCCCCGAGACCCTGTAGTCCTGGTGTTTTAGGACTCGCCCTTGTCCTCCACTCTTGTCAGCAGCCTAGGTCGTGGTGGAATTTTAATCTTTGTGTATTTGTTCATGTTTGCATTATGGCCTAGTATATGGCCAATTTTTTTTAATAATTAATTTTTTTTATTTATATATAAATTTCACAACTTTGTAATCTCAAGGGTTTGCCCCCCCCTCCCTCCCCTCCCTTTCCCCCCTTTTCCTCCTGTTCATAGTTGTGCGTTTCATTTTGGTGCTTAGCTTGTTTTGACATTCCTCAAGGTTTTTATTTATTTTTTTTCACTATATCCCTTACATTAGTGAAACCATTTGGTTTCTGCCTTTTTCTTTATGACTTGTTTCTGCTAATATGATTTCTTCTAAATGCATCCATGTTGTTATGAAGTCATCCAATTTGTCATTTTTAATTGATGAGTAATATTCCATTGTGTATATATACCACAATTTTTTCATCCAGTCCTGTTTTGGGGCATTTAGGTTGTTTCCATGACCTTGCAATTATAAATTGTGCTGCAGTAAACATCCGGGTACAGGTGTCCTTTTGTACCCACGTTGAGGTCTCTTTTGGGTAGATTCCCAGAAGAGCAATTGCTGGGTCAAATGGTAGTTCCATTTTCATTAGCTTGAGGGTCCTCCATACCCCTTTCCATAGTGGTTGAACTAGTTTACATTGCCACCAGCAGTGTAGTCGTGTTCCCTTCTCTCCACATCCTCGCCAGCAATTTGTGTTGTCTGTTCTTTGGATGTGGGCCATTCTTGCTGGTGTAAGGTGGTATCTCATTGTGGTTTTGATTTGCATTTCTCTTATTACTAGCGATGTTGAGCAATTTTTCATGTGTCTGTTGGCCATTTGTATTTCCTCTTTGGAGAAGTGTCTTTTTAGTTCTTCTCCCCATT
>PVHY01033585.1:0-11035 GCA_004024945.1 Uropsilus gracilis
TGAACATTCTTAGGTACAGAAGTTTCTGTACTAAAACATACAGTAGGCAATCAAACCACAGATAGTCAGCTCTGCAGGACCCTGTTCTAAAGCAAGATTGTTTACAAGGGCTTATTTACCCTGGAGTTGATTGATAACAAGTTCTGTTTAGTGGTTCTTGGCAATCAGCATCCACAGACTTCTACTCACTCACAGGAACAGTAAACAGTGGGGCTGGTAACAATGTGTGTCCTGGCACATTGTCACTCAGGTACAGCTCTGGAGCTGGCCTGCCTGAGTTCTAATCCACTATTCCCAGTTGTTACACTTGTTCCAATTACCTAATCCCTCGTCTTTAGATAAGGATTGTATTCCTATCTCAAATGGGTTAGAGGACTACTCGGAGAAATGACATGTTTGTAATGTACTTAGTGAGATATAGTCTATGACACAGTCCAGACACAGTCATGATTCAGTATTGGTTAGGAATAAAAAACCAACCAAACAAATAAAAACCACTAAAATAACTGCATTTTCAGAATAACTAGTAATGATAATTGATCCCATTATTGTTGTTGTTCCTCTACTTAACAGATGAGAAAGCATAGAGAAGCAAAGTTTGTGGCCTGTGGTTACAGAAGTTATTGTTCCTCAAGTTCCTATCATGTCTCTAGGATTTAAACAACCCAGAAAGACAACCTCCAAAGCCATTAACCTGTGATGTGTTTCATTGTTTAAAATGGATATCACATCAGTGTCTATTTAGCACTTCAATCCTGGGGCCAGTAGAAAAATGAATTCAGTGTACAAACAACAGATAAATAAGAACATTGATATATATTGGTACTATCACTTAATATTCTTACAAATCA
Source organism: Uropsilus gracilis (assembly GCA_004024945.1). Classification (NCBI taxonomy): domain Eukaryota; kingdom Metazoa; phylum Chordata; class Mammalia; order Eulipotyphla; family Talpidae; genus Uropsilus; species Uropsilus gracilis. The sequence goes on from PVHY01033585.1 coordinate 852, forward strand.
TAAATATGATGCACAGAGGCAGTGCAACAACTCCCTCATGGCCTGCTGCTCTTTGCCATCAGAGACATCACTTCAGAAACACAGGTCACTGGGGAAGAGCAGGTATGCTTGAGTCAGTGGATGGGATTTTGAGCTTCTCCCAAAACTGCATTAACTGACCCTATTAGGATATTTAATCCAGCTCTTTGAAAAGCCACTCTAGAGATCTTTACTGCCCATGGAGGAGCCAGGAAGGAATGTATTTATGCTTGCCCAGGAATCTACATTTGCCCAAGGGATTTAAACATTCATAAATCCAGATGCTTTGTAAATGCCTCCTCTTGGCTTTTTTCATTCAGCAAGATTTTATCAAGTACCAACTCACATACTAAGTGCTGTTTTATGTACTGGCGATATAACACCAAGACAGACAGAGCCCCTCACAGAACTTATGTTCTAGTAATATCTAAAAGCCAACTCAAAGATGATTAAGTGGGACTATTGAATTCTTCATTCATTTACCCACTAGTGTCTTCCCCACTGAACTCACACCCTCCTCTTCATCTCAACATCTACCCAAGAGCTCAGTGTAATAATCTAGGAGTCTTACTTACTCTCTTGTCTCATATACCCAATATCCACTCCAGTAGCAAGTCCCATTTGCTCTGCTCATAAAATTCATCTTGAATTATTCCACTGCTTAGCATTCCACCTGCTCCCAGCTTGGAACCAGCCACCAGGGCACTCATCATTCCTACTTGCATGCCTATAATCCATTCTCCACCCAACATGATCTTTTATAAACAAAGAGATTAGGTCATTCCCTGCTTAAAGTCCCCTAGCAACAGTCCTTTACATTGGAAATAAAATCTACTGTCTACTCCAACCTAACTTTATTCTCTCTCTCTCTCTCACTCTCGCTCTTCTCTCTCCTCTCTCTCCTCTCTCTCTCCCTCCTTCCCTCCCAGTCACACTGACATTTGCTCTGTATCTGAAAATGCTGAGCTATTTTGTTTTCACATGACCTTTGCCCTTCCTCCCTTACTTTTCCCCTTGCCTAACACCTTTTTTCCCCAGGCCATATCATAGATACTGTTGTCTCTTGGTTATGTCTCAGCTCAAAAGTTAGGGAAGTCATTGACTTGTTTGCTTTTTTTCCCTCTGAAACTTGTTTAAGTTGTTCATTGCTATATATCTGGTTCTTCACAAAGTGCCAGTTATGTAGTTGGTGGTCATTAAATAAGTATTTAATGCATGAATAATACTAGTTGGCATTTAAAAATGTTTACATAAGTGCTATAGAAATACAAAATAAAGGAAGATGGGGAACTTTCAGGAATTTATAATCCAACTCAAAGTATTATAAGATACAAAATAGTAAATGCACTCATTTTAAAAAGCATTGCAAGGCACTAGCCATCATCTGAGAACGTGTGGTTGGAGCAGTGCTGTGGGTTAGTGGAAAGAGAATGATTCTCTGGTTAAGTCTGGATTTGAGTCCTGATTCTGTCACATACTCATTATGGGACACTGAGCAAGTAAGTGACACAAACTGATTTCAGCTTTCATTTCTCACCTATAAGACAGGATAATTTAGTCAACTTCACATGGGTCTTGGGATACACACACACACACACACACACACATATATATATACACACACACAAGATAATGTATATAAAATCATCTCACATAGGATGGATAGTCAGTCAGTGATTCCATTCAAATGAGAGATGAGGACTGTATGTATGGTGAGTGTGGGGAAAAGAGCCCCTACAGGCACCCCTGAGAATGACCCAAGGTTTCAGAGCCCTGGAGCTTAGGAAGGATTCTTGCCCGGCCCAGTTATGAACTTTATCATTAATGAAGTTTCAGACGTTACATTATATACTCCTATCATTCTCCAACTGTAGGAATCACTCCCTGGAAGAGTCTTTCCCAGCTTTTGCTAAAATCTTTCAAGCACAGAGTTCACTCCATTTCAGGGAGCCTATTGTATTAATGGAGCTTGATTTGTTCCTTAAGTCAGATTGAAATCTGCTTTCTTATAAATTCCACTTGTCACTCAAAGGAGACTAACAAAAACTGCATCTCTCTTTGCTTTAGTCCGAGGGCTGCTGGCCATTGTTCATCTCAGCAAAACTCCATGTCATCATCACCTTTCAATATTCCTTTTTAAAATGAGGTCTCTAATCTGCTTTCAACAGTGAAATGCTTCCATCTTGCTATTGGACTTGTATGCACATAATGCCTGCTAGTTTGATTATTTTTTTCTTTCAGCCCCCTCTAATTATTAGTCCAGCTGAAGCTCAGTTAAGACCCTTAATATTTTAGCATTTGAATCGAGCTCATCTTTTCTCCATGCATTGTTTGTTTTATTGTTTTCTTACATAGATGTGCCATTTTGTATTTGTAAAATTTTAGCTTGCTGGCCTATAAGGGCTGTTAGGTTTATTTTTAATCTTAATTCAGATATGCATTGAATTAGCTACAACACCTGATTTTTTTTCATATTCAGGTTTGGTAAACATCTCATGTATATTCAAATTGCTAGTAAAAATGTCAAATCAAGACAAAAGTAGTAGAAATTCTTGCAGTGCATCATCAGACACTGCTCACCGCTTGGCCTCAAATCATTAATCCCCTCATTGTAAAGTCTTTTAAGCTAAATGTGAATTTCCTTAGTGCCAGCCATGCAACAGATGTTTCTCATTTTATTTATTTATTAGTTGAGCTACTCTCTGAAGGAACTTCCTAAAACCAAGACACATTCTTGACATGCAAATCAAGTTATCCTCGCAAGGAAAGAAAAAAATTGGTTAAATTGATAATTAGCTTCTAGAGGATGTCTAATTTCTATTCCATTTGATCATAATAATTATGATGATGATGATAGTGACAAAGATGATGATTGAGAAGTTAATGATTTAGCTACTGTTAATTCTATGTTTTCAACTGGGCAGTACGCCAAATACTTCGCATTTAGCTTTCATACAACCCTGAAGAATGAGAATCATTGCTTTATTTAACAAATAAGAAAACTGAATATCATAAAGGCTTTTTAATTTGCTTAGTATCACATATCTAGGAAATGGCTAAGCCAAAATGAAACATAAAGGTTTTTGTGACCACGCCCCCCAAGTATAAATTCTGTTGTTACTATATATGTAGTACTTTGCATCTATTTGCACAATAAATACTGCCATAGGAAATAGCATAAACAAAGAAATGAAGACCTAAAGTACTGGTTTATTTGAGAGCTTTTAAGAGTAAACAAGTGAAACTAGAGTAGCATCTTCCAACGTGAGTTATGTGGATGTCAATGTGCAGTCTGAAAAATTAGTTCCTCTTGTCCAAATATATATTCCCTATTCTGGGCAGTGACAGGTAAGTTTCCTCATTGCAGGACTTCTCAGGTCATTTATTGTGCTAACAGACTTCGGGGCTCTCTCAGAATACATTTCACACACACTTGAGTACTGAGTACAAGTTACAGAACATGCTTTGAGAAACAGTTATGTAGGGGAGGTGAGTGGTCAGTCATAGATGGGGGGGGGAACTGGACTGAGTCTACCAGAGCTCTTAGTCACAAATTCCATTGGAAACCAAGGAAAGAAGTGAGGATTTATTTCTAGGTCAAATCAGGGTACATGCTGTGGAATATGAGGTCTAAGTCTGCCTGCCCTGAGTCCTGGCTCATGAGTCTGGACCACATGGATTTACAAGGTGAGACCTTAATCTCATGATTGGGATTTCATAAGCCTCACACAAACACAAGTTTCATTCCTTTATCATTACACCTCATACTTTAGAAATTGTACAGACACAAAAATTGTGGATAAATCATTAGAGTAGAAAGCATTCAGGACTGGCCCTGGACAAAAAAAAATGCAGCCAAGAAGCTTGTTGGCATCTACAACCACCATAGCCATCTCTCTCTCTCTTCTCTCTTCTCTCTCTCTCTCTCTCTCTCTCTCTCTCTCCTCCCCTCCCATCCCTCCCCTGGGTACCCATAGCCACTATGAGGCTCACAGGTCTCCGAACTCATGTTAGACCTGATTTATCTTATTGTTCTGAGTCACTGTGTAATACGTGAAATACTCTCTTCAATGAAAAACAAAATCATCACATACTTGTGACTGTTTTTTATTTGGATCAAAAATATATCTGCAGCAAATATTCCCAAGCAGAAGAAAAAATAAAAAATCTTCCTATTTAAGTCCTGTAATACTTTCTAAAATTTTCTGTGCCATGTACAGTGTAATTTATTAATCTTTAACTGGAGACACCAACAATCAATCTTGGGGGAAATTTTTAATATATACTTAAAGCCCAGAGGCAACCTATAAACCCTGTCTACTACCAACGCAGAGCTCACACAGGCATTCTCTCACTCAATCCACATATGGCCATTCTGGTTTTGGATCTAGGACTCCCTTGTGTCCTTCTAACTCTGAGTCCAGGGCTCTCTCCCTGGATTTAATTCACCAACATTCTTCAAATATATTTCACCTGGATCTCTGTTTTCGTGCCTCTTCTCTGATGTTGCAGAACAGCCTATTCTTGATACTACCAAGGGACAAAAGCTATATATGTGAAACCTAACACACATTCCAACCTTCCTCCTCTGCTCCCCCTTAAGGTCAGGACTCCAGGTCACTTAGGACTGGACAGTTTCAGGGTGGGTGAAACAAATGAATTAGAAAGAGGTGGGTGGCAGGGAAGACATTTCAAGTGAGAGCACCAGATTGAATGAACATATTCTCGGCAGGAGCACATGTGCATTGAAAGGGAGCCTGGGTGCAGGAGTCCTGCAGGAGAGCATTACAGTGAACAGCAGGAGATGACAAGGGGTCTGGAACAGGATGCTATGGGAATAAAAGGAGAAATGGCTGCCAATTATTTGAAACCCAGCAGCACAGTAACTGATAAGGGAGGAAGAGAGAAGGGTCAAAACTGATGTCAAGCATTCATTTGGACACTTGGCATTTGGACATCATCTGGGCAGTTTCAAAGACCACCCAAGCTGGTCAGGAACATATGCTTTGATTCAGACATACAAGTGTCCAAATCCTGGTCCCCTCATTTTTCTAGCACAATGGACTTGGCCAAATTTATTTACTCCTCTGAGCTATACAAGAGGCGAAGAGCCTTTCCTCTTGGGTAGTTATAAAGCCAAACTTTGAGCTTGGGATAGTGCCTGGCACAGTGATTGTTATTTTTGTTATTACCATATTTTTTATTATGTCATCATCATTGTCATCTTGTGAGAAGATAATCAGTTTGGAATATGCAACTTTTAGACTGAGAGCTCAGTAAGATGTTAAAGTGGATGCCCTTAGGCAGTGGGGATAAGAGCATAGAGGTCACTCATGATGAGATGGGGGCTGTGCAGACCCTTTGGGAGTAATCCCCATAGAAGGAATGGGTGGACCATGAGAATTCATCTGTTTTCTAAAACATCAAGTATGAAAGAGACGACAGACTCCAAAAATCAGACTTTGGTAAATACCCCCTGGCAGGGCAGAAAAAAGGAACCAATGGAAAGGAGAATGTGGGCATCATGAGAGTAGCAGGCCCAGTGGGCTATGGGACAAGCAGGGAGAATCACAAGGATCACTAGCACTTTATCCTGAGTCAGGTAGGTACAGAAGGCAGAGACTGTCTAGAATGGCAAACTGATCACAGAACAGTATAGTGTCACTCAACCTGCAAGCCTGAACTATATCCAGAGGCCATGTTTGCAGAAGAATTTCTATGGACCAGAGAAGAGACAAAAAAACATGTTATACAAGCAACCGTTAAGTAAACCTGAATTATTTTGCCAAGATGAGCAAATTCTGAGGTGGTCAGAACACACAGATGTCAGTGTTTGAGGGACTGCCACGTAGATGAAGTTGTTGGTGATTTTTCCAAGCAGAACCAGGCCAGGCCATTTCATCTAAGCCTTAGAACAGGTGTCTCCTGAGCATCTCATAAGTGGAAAGATTTCATACACAGCATGACTGGCTGGCTGGCTGGCTGGCTGGATCGGAACAAACTTCTGGTTTGATTGGGAGGCTGACTTAGATCAAACTACGGCTGACAGCCAAATCCCCACCACCTGTTTTGTACAACTTGGGAGCTGAGAAAGGTTTTTACGTTTTTAGAATGAATTTTAGACAGCAAAAGAAGGTCTCATGACAAATAAAAATCATATGAATTTCAAATTTCAGTGTCCATAAATGAAACTGTACTAGTACATACCCAGGCTCGTTCACTTACCTAGTGGGGCCTTCACATGACAGTGGCAGAGTCGAGCAGTTGTAACAAAGATTGAATGGCTCATGGCACCTAAAATATGAGTCATGTAACCCTTTACAGAAAAGTTTGCCCCAAAGTTGGAGACCATCCACTGGTTATTTTTCTATTGGAGCACCTGAGGAAGAAAAGTTTTTGCCTTAGGTTTGGGGGTAAGGCCGTGGAACCTGTAGAGATCATCATCACAAAAGGTGCAGGGAGGAAACCAGATGTAATAGTGAGAAAATATAGGTAATGGATCGGGAATACTTGTTTGAGAAGGCTAACAGAATTTGGGATGGCAGCTCATTTGACCAGCCTGGTATAAGAAACTTCTTGGGGCGGGGGTGGGAGGGGAACTGGGGTGTAGTTGGGGGGAGGGTAGGAAGATGTGTGAGTACACATCAGAAAGAGAAAATCTTTTCCTGTGCTGGATGAACCCAACGGTATTCTTAGTATCTGCTTTATTTTATGGCATAGTTAAATATATCTGTTGTCATATCTCTCAGCAAAAGGGGATTTTCTAAATGTTCTTGTTTATAAATGTGCAGAAAATTTTTGCACAGAGAGTCATGCTTTTGTTGGCCAAAGAAAGTGAGCACTTGCTGATTTTCTGGCAATCCTAACAAAAATACTGAAGTGTATTTATACCCTGGAGGCCAAAATGAATTTCAAAGTGACAGTGCACAGATATATAATCAGTCCAGCTTTCCTCTCTGCCTTCACTGGGTTTAACAACTTTGTCAAATCCCTTCCTCTGAAATCCACTTCTGCAAGTGAGTTGAAACTAATTCTCTCTACTGCCACATAAACACAAGGCAGGCTTTCAAAAGCTTGGTCCCCAACCAATGGATGAGAAAAGCAAGCTCAGCCCACTGAAAGGGTGTTATAAAACTGTCTTGTGTAAAAAGCTCATCTTTTCTGCAGGTGAAATTTTTTTTAATTGAAGTAACATTGCATTAGAGCAGTATATAGGTTTCAGGTGTTCATCATTGAGAATGTGTCTAACTACACAAAGTTCACCGTTAAAAGTTCAAGTCTATCCTTCACCATACCATTGTCACCCTTTTCCCTATTTATCCACCCTTTCCCCCTTCTTTCTGATAACTACTAATTGGTCTTATAGTCTTGCTTTTATTGTATTAGTTACTCTATTTGTTTCATCTATATACTACACATGAATGAGAGCATATGATTTTTGTCTTTGTGTGACATATTTCACTAAGTATAAGTCTCTCTGGATCTATTTTTTATAGCTGAGTCGTAGCCACTGTGCATATATACCACAGGTTCCTTCCAGTTCTTGATTGTACTGCAGCCATCCCAATATGGGTAGGTTCTTTATTGGCTCTAGGAGTTAAAGAATGTTGAAACCCTTGGTGGATTTTACAGGCTTTAATGCTCTCTCAGGGAACCAGGTACACAGGTACTCAGACAAAACCCCCCATCTCCATCCCCAGCCCCACAGGAATCTTCACACTCTTGCTCTGTCTCCTTCTCTCTCTGTGCTCACCTTCTCTGAATTTCCTCACAATCTCTCCTCCTCCTTCCCCCCCACCCTCTCTGTTTTTCACCCTTTGAGCAGCTCCTGGGCGGGCCCAGGTGTGCCCACTCACACATGCACACAACCATTGTGCGTGCAATACCACAGGTGCTTGTCCTATAGCAAAAAAAGCCTGACCAGCTCATTTACCCTACATCAGTTATTATAAATAGTGCTGTACTAAACAAGGGGGGTGCGTCTATTTCTTTAAATTTGTGTTTTTCTATTTTTCAGATAAATACCAGAAATAAGAATAACACATTTTTAATTGCTTCCTACAGGGTGATTTCCTTATTAACATTTCATAAATGTCAACAAAGTGTTCATTTCACACCATTTTGAAGTATAATTGATATCCAAGTAGAGTTTCAACAGGAATTTAGTCACTGCTTTTATTCCAATAAAGCATGATCCCTTAAGTGTGCCAATGAAGCAACCATATTTTCTGCTAATAAAAATCTATAGAGAGCTGAAGGTCCTACTTTAGTAGCTTAGCCATTCCTTCACAAGGTTTTTGCCTTAGATGTGGGTCAGAGGTTATGTTACAACAGTTAAACTGGGTAGAAAGTGCATGTCAGGCCTGGGCATGGTGGTTCGTGCCTGTAAGCTTCAGCCTATGAAGCGGCCAGGGTCAGGGATCGGGTTGAGTCCTGCTTGGGACCTGTATCGAGACCTAGTTCAAAAAAAAAAAAAAAATAGCTGGGCATGGTGGTGCGCGCCTGTAATCCCAGCTACCTGGGAAGCTGAGGCTGGGGATTGCTTGAGTCTGTGGTGCCCCAGGCAATGAGAGCCTGCGGTTGCACAGGCAAAAATAGCGAGACCTAGTCTCAAAACAAAACAAAAAAAGTTCATGACAGTGTTTAACAAGCAGATGCTCTCACCTTTTGGCTTTCACTTTCAATCCTTGTCCTTGTGACAATACCAAGAGAGAGCTCTCTGCTCTTCACTTTTTTTTTTTAATTTTTAAAACATCTTTGTTTGTTTTTCCACAATATAGGATTTCTCCTTTCATGGGTGCTTACCATAGTTTTCTTTAGTAACTATTGCCAGCCAGATAGTGTTCTATCCCTAAGGATTTGCCTCTTCTGGACATTTCACACAGACAGATTCATACTTTGTCCTTTGTGTCTGCTTTTACTTCACATGCTGTTTTAGCAGCTGATTCACTTTTACTGTGCATGTCCCTTTCTCTTCGTTGTTGCTGAGTAATTTTCCATGGTATGAATATACTTGTTTTATCCATTCATCTCTTGATGAACATTTAGATTAGTTCTACCTTTTTGGTTATTATAAATGTTTCTATGAATATTCATGTATAAATTTCTATAGAAATGTTTCTTTTTATTTCCCTTGGGTATATACCTGGGAACAGGATAGTTTATATAATTCAATGTTTAGCATTTTGAGGAATTTGCAAACTGTGTTTCAAAGTGTCTGCAAAGTGTCTGCCATCCAGCTGGGCACGGTGACTCGTGCCTGTAAGCTTCAGCCTATGAAGCGGCTGGGGCTGGGGAAGGTGGTTATAGTCCCACTGGGGCAACACAGCGAGACCTAGTCCAAAAAACTAGCTGGGCGTGGTGACACGTGCCTGTAATCCCAGCTACCTGGGAAGCTGAGGCTGGGGATTGCTTGAGTCTGTGGTACCCCGGGCAACAGAAGCCTGTGGTTCCATGGGCAAAAATAATGAGACCTAGTCTCAAAAAACAAACAAACAAACAAAAAACACTTGCCATCCTTGTCTTTTTTAATATAGCCATCTAGTTGATGGAAAGTGGTAACTCATAGTGGGTTTTATAATATTTATTGTTTTATTAACTGTTTTATTGTTTACATATTGTTTACACACCCATTGTTTATATATATATGTATACATACATCGTTGTATTCCCTGGGGTTCTCCCACCACCATGTTACCTGTGAACTTTTATTTTAACCTTTTATGCTCACCCTTTCCCTGACTTCTCCCTCCCCCACTGTCTCCTTCCCCCTCCCAAGCTATATGCTTCAGTTTTATTGTCCATTTGTTAGTTTTAACTTTTTCTTCATCTTTATTTGTTTTCCTTTTATACCACATATAAATGACACCATCTGGTTTTTGTCTTTTACTTTCTGGCTTATTTCCACTAGCATGATTCATTCTAGCTCCATTCATGTTGCCACAAATGCATTAAGTTTGTCTTTTTTAGAAAATGGAGGTATCACAATTCCAAACTTCAAACTATATTACAAAGCCATAATACTTAAAACAGCTTGGTATTGGTACAAAAACAGACAATCAGACCAATGGAACAGAATTGAGAGTCCTGAAATAAAACCACACATATATAGTCAACTAATTTTTGACAAAGGTGTGAAAAAGCTACCTTGGAACAAAGATAGCCTC
>PVHY01033586.1:0-11045 GCA_004024945.1 Uropsilus gracilis
TGCTACAACGCCACACTCTCCACGCTGGCCACACTTCTGCCGGCCGCCATGGCTCCTCGTCCCCTCCAGCTCACTCTTCCAGGGGGCTTTCTCCTCCAACTCCCACTTCTGGCCGCTACCCAGACACCGCTCCTCCAACTTCTCTCTTGCAGCTTCTCCCCCTCCTCCTTTTTAAACTGCCACCAGCCAATGGGAGCGGAGTACCTTGTTAAATGCTACAACCTGGAGTGGGGGGGGGTTAGGGCCACCCAGTTTCAGCTCGTGCCTGTAAGCTTCAGCCTATGAAGCGGCTGGGGCCAGGAATCGTGGTTTGAGTACTGCTCAGGACAACATAACAAGACCTAGTCCCCCCAAAAAAAATAGCTGGGCGTGGTGGTGCGCACCTGTAATCCCAGTTACTGGGAGGCTGAGGCTGGGAATCGCTTGAGTCCGTGGTACCCTGGGCAACGTGAGCCTGCGGTTCCTTGGGCAAAAATAGCAAGACCTCATCTCAAAAAAAAAGAAAAAATAATCCTCAGAAGGAATGAGAAGAGAATAAATAAACACATAGCATGGATAGAATGGGTGAGGGACCAGATAAGGATTCTGCCCTCACACTTGAGCAGAAGGCAAGAGAAGGAATATCAAGGAAGTCATTGCTTACTGGACTGGAGAAACGGACATCACCTATCACAGAACCACACCTACAGCCCCACAAGGAGTGGATGAGCCAAAATCTGAGGGCTGATATGCCACCCAAGAGAGCCAGATGTCCTCCCCATCCCACAGGAGAGGAAGGTCACAGAGTTGGAGCATCAGCCTCACAGCAAAGTTACAACCTGAGGGAGAAGAAATGAGCAGCAAAGGCCTTCAGCAGATGCCTGTTTACAATGAGAAGCTTCTTTACTGAATGGCACAAGGAACATATTGGAGTAGACAGTCAACAACAAGAAGGCACTGATAGACGCCAAATGAGCATGGACTGGCTGCCCAGTGGAAAGTTAAGACTGAACACCTCCCAGCACAACTCGCTATATCCCAGGAACACAGTCCCTCGCCCAAGAAAGGGACATTGTCACAGAAAATGAAGAGACCAAAGGACTCAACGTAGATCAACAAACATCAAGGAGTGAGGGGTCTTAGTGGACAGAGGGGGGCATCAGTGGGAGGGGAAGGCATCCCAATAACCATTTGCTGATTTGTAAGACATCTAAAGAATGAATAAAAAAGTGAAAAAGAGAGAAAAAGAAAAATGACTCTAAAACAAAGGCAATGAAATAAGTTGTTATTCTGGGCACAGCGGCATTAAGACAGGCTGAGTTGGATCACTAGAGATTTATGCTGGCAGCGGAAACACACCAGAAAGGAAAAGAAATGCCAGATGGTCTCACTTATAGGTGGGATAGAGGGAAAACAATCAACCAAAAGGACAAGAGAAAGTTAAAACTAACAAACTGACAACAGCTGGGCATGATGGTACGCACCTGTAATCCCAGCTACCTGGGAGGCTGAGGTTGAGGATCTCTCGAGTCCGTGGGTTCAAGACAACCCTGGGCAACATAGCAAGACCTAGTCTCTAAAAAAAAAAAAAAATTAAAAAAACAGAAAACTGACAACAGGCAGGGCATGGTGGCGCATGCTTAAAAGCAGTAGCCTAGGAAGCCACGACTAGGGCCAGGGATCACGGTTTGAGTCCCCCTGGGGGCTCATATCGAGACCTAGTCCCCTAAAAATAACTGGGTGTGGTGGCACGCGCCTGTAATCCCAGCTACCTAGGAAGCTGAGTCTGTGGATTGCTTGAGTCTGTGGTAACGAGAGCCTGCAGTTCCACAGGCAAAAATAGCGAGACCTAGTCTCAAAAAAAAAAAAAAAAGAAAAGAAAAGAGAAAAAAAACTGACAACAGAACTAAAGATTAAAGCAAAGGAGGGAGGGAGGGTGAAATCAGGAGAGGGATGAGCACAAGAGATCAAGATGATAGTTCATGGGTGACGTGGTGCTATGAGAACTGCCAGGTATACAATGATGTAAAAAAAATGTATATATATACACACACAGAGTCAAAAATTTTTAAATAAATTTAATAAGACATTTTAAATTTAAATATAAATACATTTTTAAAAAAAGAACAAGCCAATCACAAAGCAACTGACAGGGTTTTAGAATAATGGTTTGTCCACCCACCTTGCCCTTCCCTTTGAGATCACCATTTTGTTCTTAGAGGCTCAGAGTTTGTTTTAATTTGGTTTTGCCTGATTGTTTGTTGCCTATCTTAGTCTTCTACCAATGAGTGACGGCAAGCAGTATTTGTCTTTCTTTTTTTTGCCCCCCCATTTGTCTTTATCTGATTTCCTGATTTCTTTTACTTTGCATCACCCCCTCTAGATGTGTGTTTTCTACTTTAAACCAGAGGAAGCTACTGTGGTAGATCATAATGCTGGTGGAACTCCAGAGAACTGTGCAGAGAAGTGATCTGGTGATGAGAGTGTGAAAGACACAGGAAGTCCTCAGCGAACCCTCCAGAGAGCAGGCGACTCTCCTCCTCGGGGCCCTAGCATCCTGTTTGCACTTTAAGTTCTGTACTTAGAGAACAACAAACAGCTTTCACAAGATACAGTGCACATACCTTGCAATCCACCCACTTAAAGTCTATGTTTCCAGCACAGTCACAGTTGTGCAACCACCCTCACTAATTGTATAACATTTTTCTTACCCGCCAAAAAAGAGACCTCCTGCCAACCTCCCAGCCCTCCCAGTCCCAGCCAAACATCAATCTACTGTCTGTGTCCACAGGCTTGACTCTTCTGTCCATTTTGTATAAGAGGGATGATGCTGCATTGGTCCTTTCGACTGGCATGTTTTCTAGGTTCCTCTGGACTGATGCATGTAACAACACATTGTGTATTCATTGGTGCATGCTATTCCATCATATGGATATACCACAACGTGTTCATCCATTCCGCCGTTAATGAGCATTCGGGCTGCTCCACTTTCTGACTGGTGTGAATGTTACTGAAACTTAGTTATACAACAGGCAAAATGGGGTACTTAAACTTAAAAAGGGGAGCAGCTGGCCTTTTAAAGTCAGGCACACAGCAGGTTCTTCCCAGCCCGCGCATGCAGTAGCAAGACCACATAAACTTCAAGAGGGAGACAAAAACAAATTTACTTCTTAAAAGGCAAATTAAACAAGAGTCACTGAAGGGTACACACGGGAAGCTTTTTGGTGATCTTACCACACAATCCAGTCTCTAGTCCAAAGAGCACATGGCTGCTGCAGCCATGTTGCTATGCGCTTGACTCACTTTAAGCTGGATAGAGGAGCTCAGATGGCGCCACCACTCCTTCAAAGACACAGCTCCACTCACTGCAAGCCAGAAAAAGCCAAGATGGCGTCATCAATCCTTCTCCGAAAGCAAGAGATTCAAATCCAAAGAGGAAAGCCGAGCTAGTATCATCAATTCTTCTCTAAAAGGCACAGCTCCGGCATTCCTTCAGCTCCAAAGTGGCGCAGCATCAGCAAAACTCACTCAGTACAGCAACACAGCAAGCACTTAGACATCTCACGTGGAAAAGCAGCGACACAGCAAAGTCTCCTCAGTTTTCCAGAAGATTTCCAAGCTCCACAGTTTCAAAATTAAACCAAGTTCTCCAGTACCACGTTTCCAAGACAGCTCACACAGGGCACAAATTTCTCCAACATGCTTCCCCGGGCTCCTCACTGGCCCGGGCTGGGGATGGAAGCCCACAACTTGACTTCCTTCCCTGTCATGCTGCACCACATGGCAGCAACAACTCTGAGGTCTCCAGCCTCCCTGCTGCACCTCTGCTCTCCTTCCCTTCCTTCTCCTTCTGTTCTGTCTTCTGTCTGTTTTCGTGTCTTTTCCTCTGTCCCCTCCCTAATTTTTTAATCCTCTTTTCCCACGAGAAGGCTTAGCTTCCCTTCTCCAAGTCTCCACCCACCAGGACACAATGACTGCGATTCTAATGCAGCACCACCAGTACTGGGGGCCTCAACCCCCTAACACTACTAACAAACATGCATATGGGTTTTGCGTGGACACCTGTTTTCAGCTCTCTGGGGTATATAACTAGGAGAATTGCTGGGTCTTGAGGTAATTTTATGTTCAACTGTTTAATGAACTGTTTTCTAAAGCAGTGATGGGGTGTTGTGGTGAATTTGAGGAGCCTTGGACCCCAGCATGATAGCAGCCACTGCATTAAGATGGCAGCCACCGGGCACGGTGGTTTGTGCCTTGTAAGCTTCAGCCTATGAAGCAGCTGGAGCTAGGGATTGTGGTAGAGTCCCACTCAGGGCAACACAGTGAGACCGAGTCCCAAAAAATAGCGTGGTGGTGTACCCTGTCATCCCAGCTACCTGGGAAGCTGAGGCTGGGGATGGCTTGAGTCTGTGGTACCCCGGGCAATGAGAGCCTGCGGTTCCACGGGCAAAAATAGCAAGACCTGGTCTCAAAAAAAAAAGATAGCAGTCACTGTGCCCTGGTGGGCAGAGACTTGGAGAAGGGAAGCCAAGGTTTCTTGTGAGAGGGAGAGAGAAGGAATTTAAGAAGAGTGAGGAGGAGAGAAAGGGGATGAGAGAAAAAGAGGAGGCAGAGGGAGAAGAAAGGGGTTGGGGAGCAGCTTTTACAGGGACAGGGACATGGGGGTGGGTAAGACTTGTGTTGGGTGGTGTCCCATAGAGAGCTGATCCAGCATCCTTAATCCTCTCATGGGTGGAGGATCTCAGTGCCCTTGATCTGATCTTACATATAGTATTAATATTTAAAAAATGAAAAGAAAAGATGTCTCCATTGGCTAAATCTCCTGCTGCTTTTTCTTTTTTGGTTTTTTGTTTTGTTTTGTTTTGTTTTTTGAGACTAGGTTCCACTATGTTGCCAGGGTAGTCTCAAACCCGCAAACTCAAGTGATCCCTGGCCCTGGCCTCTTGCCTCCCAGTGCTTGAATTACAGATGTACACCACCATTCCTGGCCCTGTTGCTTTTTCAACTGAAAGTCACCACACCCAGCAAATCTCCCTTCAGACAAAATAATCCTCTGGGCCATGTTAGCAGTCTCTGCATGATGCATCCTGCTGAGTGGCTGCGATGTGGAGACCCACCCTGGGGCACCCTCTGCCTCTCCTCCACCCTCACTGCCCTAACCCTTCTCTGGCATCTGTACCCTTACTTTTCAGCTACCACAGGGCTGACTCCATAGCCAAATCTGCATATTTGAGGGACACACACGCTCATCCCAGGGGCCCCTGAAAGGTCAGATTTAGGGAACTTGAAGCCTCCACCCATAAGAGGATTAATGATGCTGGATAACTTCTCTATGGACCCCACTCAACACAAATCTTTTTTTTTTCTTCTTGACACTAGGTCTCGCTATTTTTGCCCATTGGAACCACAGGCTCACGTTGCCCAGGGTACCACAGACTCAAGTAATCCCCAGCCTCAGCTTCCCAGGTAGCTGGGATTACAGGCACACACCACCACGCCCAGCTATATTTTTGGGGACTAGGTCTCGCTACATGCCCCCAGCGGCACTCAAACCGTGATCCCTGGCCCCAGCCGTGGCTTCCTAGGCTGCCACCTACAGGCATGCGCCACCATGCCCGGCCCCAACACAAATCTTACCCTCTGGCTACAACTGAAACTGCTGTCAACCTAACCCACCTGGCCCAGTGAACAACCTGACCCGCCTGCCGACCTTGGCCTCCACAACAGCAAAACCCACCCCCCCATGTCCCTGCCCCTGTAAAAACAGACACCAACTCCATATGCCAGGGACTTCGCTAACCTCCTACTCTGGGTGAGTGGACCTCCCCCTGGAGCTTGCAGCAATAAACTCTTCTTAATTCCATTTGGCCTGGCTCCTGTTTTCCTCCTTCCTCGCCCTTCTTTCAGCTCCATCACTATGGTGGGCTGCTGGCTCTGACTGGCCCAGAGACATGGCTGGACCCTTTCCTGCCTGTTGGTCTTTGATGGCAAAGCCAGAAACAGAAATAACAAGTGATTAATTGTTCTATTGTTTTTCCACTTACAAAACACCCTTTGCCTCTAGCCACGGGCCCTCTCTCTTTGTTCTACCTGCTGCAAAAATGACTTCTCAGAACTTCCTGGAACTTCCTTTCCCTGGCACTTTTTGTGAAGCTCTGTTCTGAGGCATTTGACTGTGTGCCACGCTGAATTTCCAGAAAATGTGACTCGGTAAACACTCTCGACTCACACTCCACTGTAATCGTCATGAGTTACTGTATACTCTCTGGCCTCTCCTCTCTTGGACCTTGGCAGCTTTTATTTGTTCTGAAACATTTTGAAATATATTTTAAAATACTTTTGTTTTATTTGTTCTTTTCTAAGTGTTCTAAGACATTTGGGAATGACTTTCCCACAGTCTACGGTGTCAGCACCTACAGTTTTCCCATGACTGGGTCATCATGAAATCTATATTTCCTCCTGCATTAACTAAAATCATGAACTGAATCTGATAGCAGGATGAAGTGAGGTGAGGAAATGGTCCCCCTGAGAGACCTCTGACCCCCAGGACCTGTGACTGTATTAGGGGGCTATGGCCCCCAGTACTGGTGGTGCTGCATTAAAATAGCAGCTATAGTTCATTGGTGGGTGGACTTGAGAAGGGAAGTTAAGCCTTCTCATGAGAAAGAAGTATTAAGAGATGAGGGGGGGGACAGAGAAAAACACATGAAAAGTAGATAGAAGAGAACGGGAAAGGAAGGTGCAGAAAGGAGCTGTAGGGAGGCTGGAGGCCTCAGAGTTGCTGCTGCCATATGGGGCAGCAAGGCAGGGAAGGAAGCCAAACTGTGGGCTTCCATCCCCAGTCTGGGCTGGTGAGGAGCCTAGGGAAGCATGTTGGAGAAATTTGTGACCTGTGTGAGCTGTCTTTTTTTTTTTTTTCTTTTTGAGACTAGGTCTCGCTGTTTTTGCCTGTGGAACCGTAGGCTCACGTTGCCTGGGGTACCACAGATTCAAACAATCCCCAGCCTCAGCCTCCCAGGTTGCTGGGATGACAGGCACACGCCACCATGCCCAGCTATTTTTTTTGGAATTAGGTCTCGCTAAGGACCCCAGGCGGGACTTGAACTGCGATCTCTAGCCCCAGCCGCTTCATAGGCTGAAGCTTACAGGCATGAGCCACCGTGCCCGGCAGTGTGTGAGCTGTCTTGGAAACTTAAAAACTTGGTTTAATTTTGAAAATATGAAGTTTGGAAGTCTTCTGGAGAACTGAAGAGAGTTTGCTGTGTCGCTGTTTCCAACATGAGACGACTGAAGTGCTTGCTGTATTGCTGTATCAAGTGAGTTTTGCTGATGCTGGGCCACTTTGGAGTTGGAGCTGAAAGAATGGCAGAATTGTGCCTTTTGGAGAAGGATTGCCGACTCCATCTTGCAACGACTCCATCTTGGCTTTTTTTGGCTTGGAGTGAGTGGAGCTGTCTTTGAAGGAGTGGTGGCGCCATCTTACTCCTTCATCCAGCTTAACGTGGGGCAGCTGCCATTTGTGGATGCACATGACGGCTGTAGCCATGTGCACTTTGGACTAGAGAGTGGACTGTGTGGTAAGATTACCAAAGGGGTTCCCTTGTGCCCCTCAGTGACTCTTGTCTAATTTGTTTTTTAATAAGTAAATGTGTTTTTGCCTCCCTCTTGAAGTATATGTGGTCTTGCTATGGCCTGCACAGGCTGGGAAGAACCAGGTATGTGGCTGGCTTTAAAGGGCCAGGTGTTCCCCTTTGTAAGTTTAGTTAAGCACCCCGTTTTGTCTGTTTTCTTATCTGATTTCAAGCTCCCTGTCTCTTGCATTAGCTCGAGAGTAAAAGCCTTTGGTCTGTCCCATTTGCGCTAGAATTTAGCCACATTAACACTCCGCACGTACAATTCAATGTGTTCTTTTTTGCCTACTAATCTGTCTGATGTTAACTTGTTGGCTTGAGTAGCCCTGGAAGAATCTGGAGAAGTGAGGGGAGGCCCTACTCCCTTACATGGGCAGACAATCAGCTCAAGTCCAAGCTGCTCCATTTTCCAGCTGATGAATTTGGTGTCAAGAGCTTGGTTCCAGGTACTGAAAACCCCAATCCCAACCCCAACCCCAAACAGAATCCAGTAGCATTGACCACATGTCAACAATGGAAGAAGAGGATCAATAGACAGAATTCCAGGATCTGGGATCCGAAAAGTCCATAAAGGAAAAGCAGCAGAGGAAGAACCTGGGTGTCTTCCAAGGGGCCAGCAATTCAGAAACCAGAGCAGCTTCTCCCCTCAGGCTTCGGGCAAAGCTTGTTTTTCTGAGAAAACAGAGAGAACGCGGAAGATTGACTTGTCTGCTTTGTGGTAAAAACAAAACCTGTTCCTTAGTCACGGGTCAGTCACCTAGTCCGGGGAGAAAGGTGGGCCCTGGACACAAGGTTCAGGGGCTCAGGCAGCTAGTGAAGAAAATCCAGCATCACCACAGACAGGTAGTGGCCTTGACCGCCCTGGGGCAGTTGCTCAGGCCAGGTGAATGAGGCCCCAGCATCGCCAGTAAAGGGTGAGGTGTCCAACCACCTTCCTTTGGACTGGGGCATCCGGACCCTGGTGGTCACAAGGGGTTCTGGGAAATCATTCTGAGGAGACAGCTAGCAGTCCAGCATCTGCCGTCTCCAGGCCCCTGCGGAAAACAGACGCACAGAGCCTGCAACACGCCAGCAGGTATGTGCGGTTTGCCAACCGAGCTGCCCCCACAGGGCCAGGAGGACCTCTGTGGTGGGAGCATGTGCTGACCAGGGTACTGCTGGCGATTGCGTGTGCGTCTGTGGTGAGGACGCCTCTGACCTCTAGCCATGTTTTCGCAGAGCTGGAGCTGACCTCTGAAGGAATCTCTCTCTCTCTCTCTCTCTCTCTCTCTCTCTCTCTCTCTCTCTCTCTCTCTCTCTGGTTCTCTGTCCCTCTGTCTTTCTCTCTCTCACACAAACACAAAACCACCGTTTCTCTCTGTCTCTCTCTCACACACACACACAACCACCATCTCTCTCTCAGTGTCTCTCTGTCTCTCTCTCACACACATACAACCACCGTCTCTCACACACACACAAAACCACTGCGTCCCTCTGTCTCTCTGTCTCTGTCTCTCTCTTCACACAAACAACCACCGTCTCTCTGTCTCTGTCTCTCTGTCTCTTGCTCTCGCTCACACATACCCACCCACCAACCCAACTTGTAATCAATAGGCCTATGCCCCACAGTAGTGCGTGTCAGCTGCCCCTAACTGTCCACAACACAGGAGGCGTTTCATGCCCTCCAGATGCTCTGGGATAAATTGCCCAAGGAGCATAACAAGGAAAAGCTCACCTCAAAAGTGTCTAGGACAGGAAAAGAAAGGTCAGAAGGAAGGTTCAGGCAGCTGTCCCCAGACACGGGCCACAGCCCCCTGCCTCTCCCAGGACCAGCCCAGGGCCGCTGACTTCTAGAATCTTCCTGCCAACAGCACCCCAGACCCATCTTGCATTGATACCCTTTGGCGAAGGCGGCAAAGCTCACTGTAGAGGGTTCTGGACCCTAGAGGAACTCTGACATCTGGGAGAGTGATGCACACCCAATCCGGCCCTGGATCTAGCAGGGCTGTACCCAAGGATGGCAGGGGCTGAGGCTGGCAGGGACCAGGGCGGAGATGGCATGCAAGGGGCTGCCTGTACCTGGCATGAGGACCTGCATGGCAGCAACTCCACCTCCGGGCCAGGGAGGGAACTGAGGCTCGGATGGGGTGGGGAAAGCAGCAGGGGGCCATCCCTGGTGGTCAAGATGGAGAAGGGGGCGATAGACGCAGAGGGATTTGCAGAGGTGCAAACAACAGCCTGAGAGGAAGGCATCTAGGAGACAGCCCCAGCTTCTACCTGGAACGACTGCCCCAAGGAGCTGTGGGTTACTGGGGACCAGCAAGGAGGGGGGACAGACGGTCTCCGGGGAAGCCAGATGCTTCTTCCTGACCACGCTGAGATGAGATGCAGACATGGGGACGTGGGAGAGACTTGAGCTACAGACACCAAGCTGGCATCTAAAAGCATCCTTTGTTTCTTTGATGTGATTTATTTTCTCTAACAGGTCATGAGGGTTTAAAGCATGTGCTGAATGGCTGAGCTATCTGTACACAGTGGTGCTTAATAACTACACCAGATACATTTTCATGCAGTGACATTTCTCTGAATGAAACTGTCACCATGGTATGTAAGTCAGGTGCTGGAGCTGGGGCAAGACCGTTCTCAAAAATGCAGATGCTTAATAGTTACTTGAAAGCAGTTTTCAACAAGGTGTTATTTGAAGAAATGCAGCTGGTAACCAGGTGTCAAGCTGGCCTGGAGACCGAGGGAAGATTCCTCCACGGAGAAGTGTTTTTTGACAGTGGTCTCGCATGGCAAGTTCTGCTCAGAATAGTGTCGATGACACGCGGCTGTATTAATCAGAGTTCTCTGTGTTTTGTGAGTTGATGAGACTGTGAAAACTGAGAGGGAACCTGTATAGAAGAAGGCAGAACCTCTAAAAAGGCCCTTAGAGACATCTATACCCGGATGTTTTCTGCTGCCCTATTTATAATTGCAACGCAAATATCCCATAACAGATGAATGAATGAAAAAGATGTGGTCTATATACACAAGGGAATATTACCCATCAATTAAAAAATGGCAAATTTGATGAATTTGAGATAACATGCATGGACCTAGAAGAAACCACATTAGCAGAAACAAGTCAGAAAGAAAAAGACAGAAACCAAAAGTTTTCACTAATGTAGATATATAGGAAAATCACACAAAAGGCCAGGAGAAAAGGTCAAAACAAGCTAATAAAAACTAAAGTACACAACTTGGGGGGAGGGGAAGGAAATGGGAGGGAGCTTTCAGGGAGGGGAGGTGGTGGGAGAACCCCAGGGAATATAAAGATGTGAAATATATATAAATAAATTACTGGGATAAAAGATTTCATCACTGGTCACTGTAAATAAATTATTTTAGGCTGGGTGTGATGGTGCACGTCTGTAGTCCAAGAGCTGGGAAGCAAGAGGCCAGGGATTGCTTGAG
>PVHY01033587.1:0-11026 GCA_004024945.1 Uropsilus gracilis
CTTGGTTTCTTAATTTCTGTTTCTGATAGTTTAAAAATATTAGTTGTTTCTCATGTGATATTAATATTAGAATCATGCATTTCATAAAAATGAAAACTCACATGCAACTTTAGATAGCACAGACTGTTGTGGAGAAACCTGAGATCCTTCTCTTTTTTTCATGTTGGCATAAAACACATTCAGTAATTGAGGCTGAAAGAGAACAACTTTAACTTTTTTTACAGACTGGACAGATCCTTTCTGGACAAAGTCTTTGATGGCATCAATCATGGCTTCAGCAACTTTATCTGGGTTTTGTTTAGCACTTCCTGGGAAGGCAAATAATACAAATGACTGGATAAGAAAGACCTAAGTGGAAAATGCAAAGTAATAAAGCAAAGACTCCAACAGTCATAGAATTAATGCCCATCTCCCAAAACTTTTAACAACATGAACTTTTATAACAATTCATAACAAATATACTTGAAGTTCTAGATGCTGGGGGGGGGAGTTCTAGGGTGTCTGAAAGCAAAATGGCTATACAATGATCAAAGGACTCAGGAAAGTAACTCTTGGTATCTGATGTTAATACCTGCACTGTCTACTGACACCAGCTCACTGTATTTCTCTGAGTTACAGATCACAGGTAATTTTTTTGTCTCACAAGTGTCCTCAAAATATATTTTTAAAAGATCAAAGTCCCAGTTTAACTCAAAAAATGCCTCTAAGGGAGAAAGCTCACCACCCACTAGCCTGAGGACAGTCTCAGGTAGCAATAACATAGAAAGGACAATCGAAGAGAACCTGCTAAGCTTGATTTATTTGTGCAGACCAATAATTCAACCAGCTCAGAGGAAGAGGAAGAACTGAAAGGTTTGTAGTAATCCAGAAATAGGCAGACATGTACATAGTCATATAAAACTAAAACTACCTCATGTTCTTGTGTTTTCCTCAGCTCCACCAGTTACCCCATGGAAGGTCTGAGCTATAGGCTCCCTGCTTTCTTGACTCAAATAAAATCAAGGTAGAAGTAAAAGACCAGAACTTTGAGATAAAAGAAAGAGACAGAAACTAAGAGTCATTAAAAGCTATTAAGATCAATGATAGAGAGAGAGAGAGAGAGAGAGATAGATAGATAGATAGATAGATAGATAGATAGATAGATAGATAGATAGATAGATAGATAGATAGATAGATAGATAGAAGATAGGCAACATGCTGACTAATCTGCTGGAATCAGATATCATTACAAGAGGCATGAAATATAAATGCAGTACAAATTGTGCTTTTATAAGCAGAAAAACAATAAAATAAGCATAGTATTCCATGTGGGGACATTCATGGGAGGGTAGATAGCTGCAGAAATTTTTTAAAAAAAATGGTACAGAGGATTAGAAGGGCCAGAAGGTGACATGGATGGTTAAATCCATTGAGGTTAAACTTGGAGAGTCTAGAATGCCAGTATGAGACACTCAAGTTTAGATTCTTGAGCGACACAGCCACCATTGAGCTGAGATCTCAATGTTCTCTTATTAGACCAGTGAGTTCCATTCACTTGGGTCCCAGAGGGTTTGTCTCACCTGACCAATTCCTTAGGGGAGGCCAGGTGGGAACTATTAATGAATACACTTGACTCAGATTTCTGGGAAAAGAGTTCAAAGAACATCACCTTAATCATGATAAACAGAATGTGCCATCTTTATACATGAAGAATCCCTCACTGCTTGTATAGTTTGAAGAAATCAAGAAACTTGAAAGAGGAAAGGAGACAAGTGGAAGCAGGAGGAAGCAGGACTGTTATGTGTTATGCATGTCTGATCCATGAGAAACCAGTGGGTCCTGGTGACTAAGAGTCTTCTGCACAAGAGGACCTGAAGTCAATCTACACAACCCACGGTCGAATAGGCCAGACTGGACAGGACACAGCTAGACAGGCTCCCAAGTCAGTTCTAGCTTGGAGCATGTCCATGCTCGGATGCGCTCCATGGCAGGGTTTGGAGGCAGTTAAAGCTAAATGAGGAGGGAGGTAGAGGGGACTGAAAAGAGCCAAAGAAACTGATGGAAAAGGAAAGATGATCTTTCTTTTCACCTCTTCACTTCCCCTCCTCTTTTCTCTTTTTTCCTTCCTCTGCACTGACTTTCACATCAGAGAACAAATAATTTCTCAAATAGTCTAACATTTTTTCCTTTTCCTTCATTTTTCCCTTTATTATTAAACCATTCACAGAACTTGTTTATTCCCGTAGGGACTGTCTTAGGTGTGGAAACTGTACTTATCAGACTGAGCATTACCCCTGATGACAGTCAATACCAAGAAAGGGAGAGGATGGCCTGGGACTTTGTCTTGACAGCCAGAGATTACACACCTGTCCCGATGGCTGGGAAGCAAATGGACGAGTAATTCCGTTTTTCACTCTCTTGCAAAACACAGGTAACAGAACTCCTGACATCGTTTCCACCAATGACATGAATAATATTCTTACACTTCAGTAGACCACCTTCAGTGATTATATAATCACGGTTGCCCTGTTTGCCTGAGAAACACATGAAAAAGATGCAATATCAGAGGCTGAACTGCATCTTTGATTATTTAGAATGTAAATGTCTGTTTTGGCAAATAAAGTATTTTATGCATCTAAAAGATTGTTGAAATATTGTCTTTGACGAATGTGTCTTGCTTACTTCCTCTTTTTAACTATGAGATTACTTTTCATTTTTAATTCTTAATTTAATTCAATTGAAATTCTTGAGCAAATAGTATACTTTTAAAATGAGTATCTTATCCTTTCCAATCCCTGGTTTCTTTGTAGCCTCCTATATTCAGCGAGCCATTCACAATTTAGGACCAGAAAATACCATTGTGCTTTACCTTGACGCTGACACTCGAGTTCTACATTTTGTCCAGCACCTTCTAAAATTGCTTTGGAGACGCCTATGAGAAATAATCAAGATGGTACAAAAGTGAATTAAAAAAGCAGTCTTATATTTAGATCAGAATGATCCTTTATTTTCTTTTAATCACTCCTGTAGCTTTTCTTTAAAAAAATTGAGGTAATATTACTTTAGAACACTGTGGATGATTTAGAGGTATAGGATGATACTCTTCTGATATACATCACCACATCATACCCAGCACGGAGATCCTGAAAGTCCTGGCCCACAGTCCATTGTGCTCCTTCCTCACTGTATTTTTATGCCCCAACCCTTCTGGTAGTCTCAATCTTACAGTCAGATTCCTAGGGTCTATAATTGGTTTGGTTTTATCTGACTCTTGGTGTTATTCTCTATGTTCACAACTGTCAGTAACACTATCTGATAATTGTTCTTAGCTTTCTGATAAGAAAAAATAAGCTTACAGATAAGGAAAAAAAACTTCTGACTTTTTTGCTGTAATGCCCTCTACTTCCATCCATGGTGTTACAAATGGCAAGACTAAATAGTATTCCATTGTATTACATCTTTAGAATTCACTTATCTGTCTTTGGGTTTTAAGTTGTTTCCTAAACGTGGTTATTGTAGATAATGCTACAATGAAAAAGCAGTGCACATGCCCTTTTAATGAGTGATTTTGCATTCCTCCTCATTTTCTACGTTCCCATCACCAAAGAAATCAATACACCTGGATATTTCTGATAACAAAGAGTAATAATGCATTAAAAAAAACCCTACCAATTATAAGGTCAAAATACTTTTTATACCATTAGTTAATATTAATAAGCTAAAATTGAAGAAATCACCTCAGCTATCACAACTGGAGAACAGTTTGACTAGAGGAAATTCCATTCATGGGATTTACTGTGATCATACTACTCAAAAATCCCATATATATAGTACCTGCTTTGAGATCAAATGTTTTTGCTGTTGAATTGACGATCACATCTGCCTCCTCTTTGGTGATATCTCCAGTGGCCACCTGGAATAAGATGGGACCAATCTTCATCTCATGTGTGCTTGCGTTAGTGCTAGACACAGTGCCATAGATACCTGAGAATGGAGAAAGATGGAATCAATAACCAAGTTGTCAGCAGCAAGAGTGACTCAGGTCTCAAGCTCTTCATGTGTCCCCTATCATGCTTCTTCATCTCTCTGTGGTCTTTGACCTTTAATCTAGCCCTGACCTTGAATCTAGTGATGGCCTATTTTGGAAAATAGATTATGAAATACAATACATATTAAATGTAGACTTCAGATTCTGGTCAGAGTGAAGTGAGCCCACTAGATAGCCTATTTCTCACACTGATTACAACTGAAAATGTAGAACAAATTAAAAAAGCAGCTATTGATAATTGAATATAACAACAGAGAGGTTAGAGAATTAGAGTCAAACTTGAAGTAGCAGCCTGTAGTGGGAGGGTAAGGGAAGAGTTTGAGTTTTGTTTTAACATTTTTCCTCTTTTCACTCCCAGCTTTGACCCTAAGATAGCCCTGCCTGAGATCTACACATGAACACAGGCAGCAAAACAGTCAAAAAGTCAGTCTTTGTGGCTAGAGGATTGAGAAAGCGGTCCCTGTAAGAGAGCAGGACAGTAATTCTTAATTATTTTTCATAATTCTTTTTAATAAAGACCGCCCCAAGGTAACCCCAGTAGCAGAACACCACAGTGACACCACCGGGAGATAAAAATGCTACAAAACATTTTTATCCAGAGAGTCAAGAAAAAGAAGCTCTTTTGACCTGAAAGTATATATTATGGTAAGGGGAGCATTGCATTTATTCATTCATTCATTCATTCATTCATTCATTCATTCATTCAAGCTCTTTGTTCCTTAATACTTTTTTTTCCTCTTTCAATTTCCCTAAGGGCATTTTGACTGTGAACAAAAATGTCACCTTTACTCAGAAAGAACCTCTTTCTGATCAGATGTCTTAGAAAGTAGATTATTGCAAGTCAGAGTGTACCGGAATTTTTGAGAGGTGAGAACTGGCAATAGGGATTCTCTATGCTGTATGTGAACTGGAAAGAATCCTGAATTCACCCCAGAGGTGCACAGGTGGGGTGACCCAAGCCGCAAGGTTGGTGCTTTGAGTGCTGAGCAGATGAGGGAGCTGCTGCCCACACAGAAGGGGAGACAGAACTTTCAGAATTAACTTAACCAACTGTCTGCTTAAATAAACAAAAATTCACTATTTTCTAGAGCACTTTTACAGAACCCAAGTTTCACAAAGTAATCTTTAAAGTGTTCATCCATAATACAAAATAGCTTAACATACAATAGCAACAGGAAAATGTGACCTATTCTTGAAGATAAAGGCAAACAATAAATGCTAATCTCAAAATGATCCAGACGTTGGAATTAAGAAACAAAGACTTTACCGCATCTTCTGTAACTATGCTGCCTGAGGTCACGATAAACACATATTAAAAGTGAATTGATTTGAAATGAATGGAAAAGCAATATTGTTTCCAGGAAATAAAACATAAAGTAAGATCAAATGGACATTTTCAAAATTAAAAATACCGCCTGAAATTAAAATGTTCATTGGATAGACTGTAATAGACAAAGAGCGAACATAAGAAAGATCAATAAACAAAAGTTGAATTTGATACAGAGAAAACTTTTGAAAAATAATGTGCAAATGTGGAAGGTTATCAAAAGGCTTTATATTTTGTGTTATTTACTACCAGGAGAGGGAGATCAGTGCACACAAAAATGTAAGAAATAGCTTAAAAATTCCAAAATATGATGGAAGACATACATATTTTAAGAAAGTTCAGTAAACCTAACACAGAATAACATCAAATATAGCAATTGCAAGTTCAATGGAAGCATTTGATTGATTTTGTCCCTTTAAAAGAATATTTCTGAAAACATGAAAAATCGTAGCTGACCACAACTTAAAGAATTCTGTATGCATTCTACTACTTGGTCTGCTGCACCTTTATCACAAGGACATGGCCAGTGTCTCGCATCCTTACATGAAGAGAATATAATTGAACATTTTAGTTATCATGAATTGATTTCTTCATAAAAATCATCACTACCATTGCCCATCAATCACTTATAGCTATTTAGTAACAAAAATAATTTTAAACTTTTATTTATTTATTGGAGAGCAGAAAAGGTGAATATTGAAATAGTCTACTGAGGGGAGCAGTGGGCAAGATGGAGAGGTCACAGCCTAATGTTTTAGTTTAAAAGTTTTACTGAACCTTGTGTATTTTCATTCTTGAGAACTGCATCACTGATGATATTTCCATCAGTCCTTTGAGCAAATTCATCTGAAAATGCCTACAAATATAAAGAGAATTTTGATTACTACAATCTATAATCCCCAGAACGTGAATAATTTTGAGTCATCAGAGTTTTTGCTCTTGCAGACACTCAAATGAGAGATCAATCCTCAAAGTATCATTTATCTTCATTATAGATGTTTAAAGTTATAAAATATACATATGTAATTCCATTATCACAAACATAGTCTACGAAAGTTATCAAAGTTGCGAAGAAAGACATAAACAAGATTATTCCTTACAGTGGTATTTACAATAGGGAAAAAAATAAACTTTTTAAAATTCAACAGGGAAATGATTAAATAAAAAAAATTTTTTTTTTTGAGACTAGGTGTCGCTATTTTTGCCGTTGCCCGGGGTACCACAGATTCAAGCAATCTCTAGCCTCAGCTTCCCAGGTAGCTGGGATGACAGGTGCGCGCCACCACGCCCAGCTATTTTTTGGAACTAGGTCTCACTACGGTCCTCAGGCGGGACTCGAACCGTGATCCCTAGCCCCTGCCGCTTCATAAGCTGAAGCTTACAGGCACAAGCCACGGTGCCCGGCCCTAAATAAATTTTAATATATCCACATGTTGGAATATTTATGTCATTAAAAATTACATTTTTAAAGAATAGTTAATGGAATAGGAAAATGGTCATTAATGCTATTAAATGAAGAAAGCTATCATATTATATGATGTTATATATTCTGTAGGAGGGTATCTGCCATTAATGTAGCAGATGTTATGTATTGATAAGTAACATAGTGTAGCTAGAAAATAGGAGTTACTTTTCCTTTTGTTTTAGAATTGTAATTTCAAGAAGGACTTGGTAATAATGTGGAACTTTGAGTTGCTGACTTGGTTGTTTCAGGTCTAAGTGAGAAAAGCTTGGGTTGTTAGTCTTCTTTGGAATTCCTAGTTTTCTTTCAGAAGGACAGAAGGGGAGAAGAAAGAAAAACAAGACTTTTGTGATGTGAGATGGTAGACAAGGCTCTGTTCCCAGAAAACCAGGAAAACAAGAAGAAAGATACAAAAGAGACTCAGAAGAGAAACAGGATTGATCAGCCATTTTGGGAGGAGGATGTGAGACCAGTCAAGGCTCCCTGGGCTCCTTGGCCTTCAGCCTCGGCTGGTGAACTCATGGCCTTAGCATGCACAAGCTGATGGTGTGTGCTGAAGGAGTCTAAAGAGTTTGGAGATTTGAACTTTGTGTTAGAACTTGTTTTATCTAGTTTGACTCGGATACTTTGGAGAGGCCACAAGTGAGGCCTGAGAAAATGGACCTGACGTTGGTTCCTGTATCTTGAAGTTATTCTACTGTCCAAAGTTGAGAGGACAACGAAAGAAAGAATATAAGACCAGGACTACATGCTTAGGATAAGCTGAAACAGATACCAAAGGAGGAAAAGAAAGATATTGTCTTAGAACAGGTGCTTGTGGACTCTAATTTGACATGTGGTAAGGTGACCAGAGATTAAAAGACAGTTTTGGACATGTGGTGGGGAAACTGGGTTTTTAATGTTTATTTTGTAGCACATGTAATAGGGTAACCAGGGTTTTATATGCTTATCTTGTAGTACATGTTTAGGTAATCACCTTCTTAGTAATAGAGTTTGATCATTTTAAGAGTTTGGTCTGGCTTTGAAATTACATTGTAAGGCTGCAAGTGGCAAAGAATTCAGTTTAAAGCTTTTTTTCTTCAGTTTGGAGAGGCCCTAAGGTAGGCAGGCAAGCAGCAGGTGTCTGAATGATGAAGGTAACTAGTGGGTGGAAGCTTAAGTGTTGATAAGGGCTTTTGCACATTTTGTAGCAGATAAAGAGTTAAATGTTTTTCTCTGGTTTAGTAAAAGCTGGCAAAAAATTTTTAGTAAAAAGCCTGCTACAAATAATAAATCTACCTTTCCTGATAATAAATCCACCTGGAAAAATAACAAGTATAAAAAAAGATTGGATGAAAACAATAGATGTAATATATTTTGTATTACTCAAGGTCTCTACAAAGAACATCATTACTTTTGTGATCTGTAAGAGCAAATCATTTGTCAGTTGTGAAAGGGACTATTAAGGGAAAACAATTACAAGGATTCAATCACTTCAGTTCTTAAATTCTTATTAGTACAAGAGAGGAATGGTTGGGTTGTTATGCTTCTTGCAGCAAACAGCTGTTACATGCATTCAAGGATTAATGAACCAGTGAAATTCATTTCTTTGGAAGTTAGTGATACCTTAAAATCATTACTTTCTTCTCTCTTATAACAAACAATAAAAAATCTTGTTGTGGGGAAAAAACAAGTAACTTCTTGGCTAAATGACTAGTACATGACCAGGGAAGGGGCAAGAGAGACTCAGAGCCAGGGCCTCAGACTCACAGGCCTGCGGGGAGAGCAAGTAAGCTGCACATGTAACTGTGCGTAGATTACTCATTTGAAAGAATATGTGCAGAGTGCTCTGAGTCTTAGGAAAGAAAATAATGGCTGGAATTGCACAGAATAGAGAGCTTTGAAGGTTCAGAATGATGTCATAGACACCCTTAGATTTCTCAGCCATTCACTCCTACTAAACCCTTAGCACGTTACATCCTTATTTTGTTTTATGTGTCTAGATCTCAGATACTAAAGTAATTATGAGTTATAGCTGAGAAAGCATGTGCTATTTGCCCACCCTGTGATCACATCACCGTGTATGATGCAACAACTGTTCACAAAGGGCTGCTGACCAGGATTTATTAAGTGTGTTGGCCAATGAAATGCATGACTTTTTGCTTTGGTGATTTGGCAGCCTGATTAGAATTTAAGTTACATTTGGTTGCTTCCAAAGAACTTATATTTAGGGTTTAGATCCAGAAAAAATATCAGGTAAACATAAAAATTCACATAGTCCAATAATCCACTGACATTTTTTCATTTTGTACTATCAAGGAACTTTTTAAACATTTGATGTCATCTATTCTACAGGATTCCGAAACTTGGAGGTCAGGGATGATAGTCTCTTATTAAATGCCTTGGTTGTGACTTGGCCATAGCTGATAGTCAGCAAATACAAGTTCGTTGTATATTCTCTGGAATGGAAGGTGGTTCTGATATTCCTCATCCTAACACTCCTGCTCCAATGGGGATGTGCTAACTTCATTCTAAATACAAGCTTCGACTGAAGGTTCAACTTCATGAAATCCTCCTATTTGCAACTGTGTATTTTTATAATGTATTAAAATACCTGTGTTTATAAAGAAAGGATTCCCACAGATGAAAAAAAGATTAAGGGATAGCCAAACTATTGTAGACATTATTTGGATTCTGATTCAACCACACAAGGTATATGTACAAACAAAATGAAACATTTATGAGATAGGTAGAAGAAAATTTATGAAATAAAGGAGATTGTCTTTTTAATATATTTATAGTATGTGACTATGGAACATCTATCTAACAAGAACCCTACTGGCTAAAATAAATAACTGCATTCTTTATGGGCAATTTGCTTCAGAAGAGTATTTTGGGAAGGAAGAGAAATACATGGAGATAGAGGTGAAACACATTGGCATGTGTTGATAATTGTGAAGATGAGTGATGGGCATCAGGGATTTCACTATACTATTTGTCAAGTTTTATATATGTTCAAACATTCCTAAATAAGAAGATACATCTGTTTCTACAACCATTAAATTTGCCAGGTTACAAAATTGGTCTATACTACACCTTGACTTTCTTGAACAGGAAATAGATGAGAGAAACAATCAAGAAGATATTTGAGGACACAGGGCTCAGGTGACAAATACGGAAGTGAGGGGGACTGTACCTTGATATTTTCTTGATCCTGTGGGTGCAGCAGAAAGTGGACCTCTTGTAAGGTTGTGCCTTGATTTTTGCTACTGAATTTGAGCACTTCTGAAATGATTAATTTGGCAAAAACTGATTTAGGAAAGCCTAAGTTTCCTGTTCCTATGGCTGGAAAGGCAATAGATGTCAAGGACAGGCTCTGGGTGATCGCCAAGCATTCTCTGATTAAGTCTTTCATGATCTGAAAAGTACAAAATGCATCTTTATAGAATGGAAGTTAGAACAAAAACAAAGAATTAAGTAACTTGAATGACACCTACACCCTGTTGTTTTCAGCAGAAGAGTTCTCTGAAGGGTAAAGACAAATACAGAAGGAAAGGAGGGAAGGTGAGAGCCCATGCAAGAGCATCAACTCACTAACCAATGAAGGAAGAACCAAAGCAACTACTGTTCTAATCTTTCCTCCTCTTCAACTCCGCATGCCTGTGCCTTGTATCCCCATGAAAGACAGGTTATCTGCATCAACTCTTCCCTGATTCCCAGCAATGGTCAAGCACTGTGACCTGTTGACGCTACTATCTAGTCCTCAGGAGAAGTCAGATACTGGCACAGTTACTACAAAAATGGATCTGCCAACCATAACATTATAGAAAAGAAACAGACAGGATCTGATCACCATCACATGGAGGAGGGCTGAAAGGGCTCCCTGATTTCCTGGAGCATGTACCACCAGGACCCACCACGTGTGCAGATACGCTGTCATTTCTCCAGTCTGGCGGCACCACGTGAAGCACATGCTGGCACTGCAGGTTGCAGCCACTGGTTTGGAGAACCGTGCCCACGTCCACAGTCACTGCTTGTCCAGCTGTGTTCAATTCCTCCTGCAGTTTTGGGCCAGCTTTTCCCAAGAGGGCTCGAGAAAGGGGTCCTCTATCGAGTGCAAGATCCGAGGGAATGGAGTTGACAATGACATCAGTCTTAAAGACAAAACCAACAAGTTGTTTCAAATACCACTGGAAACCATTCACGGGGGATGACTATACTTGACCCACAG